>CAVNYN010218329.1:0-12493 GCA_963692815.1 Nyctanthes arbor-tristis
ATTAATTGATTAAATTTCTCATTTTTGATAAATTTGGGAAATTAATTGGTGAATAGCCTACTTTATGAAGTATTATATTTGCAAATGACCAACATGGCTGACTAAGGGGCAAATTGCTAAAGAGTCTATAGTGCTAGATTTTAACCTAATTTTCTAAATTCGTGATCTGACATAAAAACATATCTCAGGAAGAAAGCACCAGCCAGACTGTAGAACGATTGACTCAACTTGTAAACCAACAAGCTCGTCAAATTGACCAATTAATCCAACAAAATTCTAACGGGGAGTCCTCACAAAACAAGGATGATAAAGATGGTACAACAGAACGATTTCGTAGCCTCAAGCCCCTTATCTTTGAATAAGCAAAAGATCTGATAGAAGCAGAAAATTGGATACGGACAGTTGAAAGGATGTTCACCTACACTCATGTCCCCTATCCTGAAAAAGTAAACTGCGCTACTTTTATGTTAAGAGGCAGTGCCGGATACTGGTGACACACTTTAGTAAGTATGGGAGAAAGCAAAGGAATAACTTGGGAGGAGTTCCGTGAGAAATTCCGTATTACTACTGCTAGAAATCAGAAATTGAATAACTTTATCCATCTTAAGGAAAATCAAATGACGGTGTCGGAATATGCTCAGAAGTTTGAGGAATTATCTCGATTTGCCAGTCATATGTTCGGCACAACGGAACTAAATGTAAACCGATTTATTGAGGGGTTGAAGCCCGAATTGGCTAGAGATGTTATAATGTCGGGAATTCAAGAATTGGGTTTTGCTGCTGTTATGGATCGAGCGCTACTTGCGGAACAGGCGGAGTCAACAAAATTTCGGGCTAGGGAGAATCGGGCCCGTTATTCCCAAGGCTCAAGTAATAATAAAAAATGGAATCCTTCGGGGAAAAATGAGAATAGAGGAAATAAAAGGCCCAATGGAAATGCAAAGGGCCAAACCAACGACAAGAAATCAAAGACCTAAAGAGAATTAGTAAAGAATAATTTGCCACGGCGCCCGACCTGTAACAAGATACATCCTGGCCCTTGTCGAAAAGAATTGGGTCTCTGCTATGGATGCGGCAAAGAAGGGCATATGGTTAAAGATTGCCCAACCAATTCGAAGTCCAACAACCCTACAGGAAGGGTTTTTGCCATAGTTCAGCCTGACGCTACTACTAGCAATGACGTCATCACAGGTACGATCCATATTTATGGTAGACCTCTATATGCTCTATTTGACTCTAGCGCTATACATTCATTCATTTCTTACAATGTTGCTCAAGATGCAAATTTTGCAATATTTCTAATGCCATTAGAAATGAATGTTAAGCTACCTTTTGGAGTAACTTATGTGGCAAAGGATTGGATACCTAACGCAAAAATTCAAATAGGAAAGGATATATGCTCGGCAGATTTAATTCTCTTCAACCTCATAGATTTCGATATAATCTTGGGGATAGATTGATTATCTAAACATGGGGTGACTATTGATTGCCAAGCCCGAACCTTGAAATTGTCAGAAAAGAACTCCATATTGCTTTCCAAGCCTTTGAAAAGCACCTGAACAATAATCTCAGTCTTCCAAGCACATAGACTCCTAAAACAATGTCATTTGGGATTTTGGGTTAGCTTACATCAAGTTAAGGCTGAAAATTCCGTCTTACCTTCAGCTTTGCCTATAGTTGAAGAATATCTGGACGTATTTCCTGATGAATTACTTGGATTACCCCCAGATCGTGAGGTCGAATTCGGTATCGAGATATATCTTGGTACTGAGCCAATTTCCAAAGCTCCGTATCGTATGTCGCCAACTAAGTTAAAGGAGCTTCGAACCCAATTAGACGAACTACTCAATAAAGGCTTCATCCGACCAAGTACATCTCCTTGGGGTGCACATGTTCTATTCGTAAAGAAAAAGGATGAATCTATGAGGATGTGTATCGATTATCGGCGGTTAAATAAGGTTATAATAAAGAACAAGTACCCGCTCCCACGTATTGATGATTTATTGGATTAACTTAAACGGTCAGCAATCTTTTCTAAAATTGATTTATGATTCGGGTACTATCAATTGAAAATAAAGGAGGAGGATATTCACAAGTCCGCCTTTAGTACAAGGTATAGACATTTTGAATTTTTGGTCATGCCCTTTGGATTAACAAATGTTCTTGAGGCTTTTATGGATCTTATGAACCGAGTATTCAAAGAATACTTGGATAAATTTGTGATCGTGTTTATTGATGATATATTGATTTATTCAAAGACGCGGGAAGAACACATCAAGCATTTACATTTGGTTTTACAAACTTTGAGAGAAAAACAATTGTACGCGAAATTCTCAAAATGTGAATTTTGGACCCAAAAAGTGATTTTCCTTGGTCATGTTGTGGATCAAAAAGGGATTTCAGTTGACCCAAGTAAGGTAGAAGCTGTAATAAGCTAGCCTCAACCCAAGACTCCTACAGAAGTACGGAGTTTCTTGGGATTGGCTGGGTACTATAGGAGATTTGTTAACGACTTTTCAAAAATTGCAGTGTTTCTTACCCGGTTAACTAAGAAAAATGTACAGTTCAAGTGGACCGAGGACTGTGAAAGGAGCTTCGAAGAGTTAAAGAAGCGGCTAACCACGACCACCCTCCTTACCATTCCTGAGGAAGGTGGTAAGTTCAGTATTTATAGTGATGCATCCAAGAATGACTCGGATGCGTGCTGATGCAAAATGACAAAGTCGTGGCCTATGCATCCAGACAATTGAAGCCTTATGAAAAGAATTATCCCACCCACGACTTAGAACTAGCTGCTATAGTATTTGCCTTGAAAGTTTGGCGACACTACCTCTATGGAGCAAAGTGTGAAATTTATACGGATCATAAAAACTTGAAGTATTTCTTTACCCAAAAAGAGCTGAACACGCGGCAACGAAGATGGCTTGAATTGGTAAAAGATTATGATTGCACAATCAATTACCACCCAGGAAAAGCCAATGTGGTAGCCGATGCTTTAAGTCAGAAAGCCATCACAAATGAAAAGAAACCTAAGGAGTTGCAGTGGGAAATTGAAAAATTCAAGTTAGAAATCTTGCCAAATGGCGGTGTAAAGCTAAGAGTTATGATTATAAAACTAACATTAATGGAGCAGATTAAAGAAGGGCAAGAGACTGACTCATTTGCTGAGAAGATACGAGACAATCTGAAAAAGGGAAAAGAATCCCCTTATAATATATCAAGCCAAGGGCTATTGAGATACAAAGATAGAGTGTATGTACTAGAAACAGGAAAAATACGGGAATGTGTTTTGGAAGAGGCGCATAGCACACCATACACTCCACATCCGGGTTCCACAAAAATGTATCTTGATATAAAGAAGTTATATTGGTGGCCCAACATAAAGCGACATATTGCGCAGTTTGTCACTAAATGCCTCACATGTCAACAAGTCAAAGCAGAACATCAACAACTAGCAGGGACATTACAACCATTGGAGATTCCTGAGTGGAAATAGGAGAAAATAACAATGGACTTTGTTGGTCGATTACCAAGAGTCATCAAAGGATATGATGCTATATGGGTAATCGTTGACAGTCTAACAAAGTCGGCACACTTCATACCTATTAAAATAACATTTAAAATGGAGCAATTGGCCGAGTTGTATATTCGAGAAATTGTAAGATTACATGGTATTCCAGTTTCCATTACTTCATAATCGAGACCCACGATTTCTATCGCGATTTTGAAAAGAAGTTCATCAAACTTTGGGGACACGATTAAATTTTAGTATGGCTTTCCACCCCCAAACTGATGGTCAATCCGAACGAACCATCCAAACCCTTGAAGATATGCTCCGAGCGTGTGCTTTGGAATTTCCACAAAAATAGGATCATTATTTACCGTTGGCGGAGTTTTCATACAACAATATCTACCATTCCTCAATTCAAATGGCACCGTACGAAGTATTATATGGAAGAAAATGCAGATCGCCATTATACTAGAATGAAGTAGGAGAAAGGAAAATAATCAATTCAGAGATGATGGAAGGAATGATCAAAGTGGCTGATACGATAAAGGAAAAGTTAAAAGCCGCACCGCCAGAAAAGTTACGCAGATCAAAGACGACGGCCATTGGAATTTGGGATTGGAGATCAAGTATTTGTCAAAATATCTCTAATAAAGCAACTCTTCCGCTAGGGGAAAAGAGGCAAATTGACTCCTCGGTACATTGGGCCATTTGAAATAACAAGGAGAATTGGAAAACTGGCCTATGAATTGAAATTGCCCGAAAGAATGAGTCGGATTCATCCGGTGTTCCATATCTCAACCTGAAGAAAATATATGCCGGATTCTTCTCATGTACTTTCAGAAACACCTTATGACATACAACTTGATTTAACCTTGGAAGAACGACCCGTGAAAATCTTGATGTAGGAGACAAAAAGATTGCGTAATAAAGAAGTACCCCTCGTTCGCGTATTGTGGAAAAGTGAAATCTTGGAAGAAGAAACGTGGGAACGAGAAAATGATATGAGAAAACAGTATCCCGAGTTATTTACAGGTCATTCTAAATTTCGAGGATGAAATTCTTTTAAAGGGGGAGATTGTAACATGCCGTGTAATTTCTCTACTTCAATAGTGGCATCTTTGGAATAATAATTGGTTTTGACATTCAACTATAAGTAATCAGTGAGTAAATCTTTTAATTGGATGACTAGTCAAAAATACAATGACTTAATTATAGAGTACAAAAGATAAATGAGTTTATCAAGAAATACTGGGAAAAATTAAGACACTTGTATCCAATGGACATTTCCCACATGAATTGAATCTTTAACCCACACTTGGCATCTTGATTTATTAAGAATAATTCTTATACTTCCAATTCTACTCATTGTTATAGGACAAGTGGGAGCCTTTTCATTGGTGGAACTCAAAAACTTTTAGAAAAGAAGTAGGTAAATTCGTTCATAAATTGTGCATAGTTTTAAACACTCCCAAAAGACCTTCAAAAGCCCTCTTTTATCTCTTCAAACAAGGCATATTTCATATACATATAGAACTCACATTCTAAAGGCTATTTTGCTTGGATATACTAAGGAATTGAATATGCTTTGCCATTCACTAACATTCACTCAACTTTAAAGATATAAGAAACCAAGATGAGTAATTCATTATTTTGGTTTACTTGCATACATAAGTTTCAAACAAGTTCCAAACAAAGGTATGCGTTTTGGATATTGTTAAAATGTTTTCTTGCACAAGAATTGCTAGAGTCCCTCTACCCATTTTGTATTGTTTACTTTGATTTGATTCATGCTCATTGCTATGGATTAATGAAAGATTGGAAATCTGGTAAAAACTAATCGGAAATTGTTATGAATCTATTGTGTTGCCACTACCACATTGGTATTTGAAAGGCAATGATGCGCCATGGGTAATAGAAACTTCTAGTATTTGGGCCCTATAATACATTCAAAAGGTTTGTACATCTTAATGTTCTTAAGATTGTAACATGGAATGATTTTTATAGCCCTTTGGTAAACCAAAATAATGTATTACTCACAGAGTATTTTATACTCACTTTATATGTGATTAACCTTTTATAGATGATCCACCGAGGGATCCTTGAAAGGAAGGTCGAGGAGTGGAGGTTGTCCCACGATGCGAGTCAAATCATGCATGTAATCGAGACAGACATTTCTACTTATTACCGGAAGAGCCAATGTTTGTAATGTATTTGGGAACCTCCTACGAGTTTGATATATTATGTGCATACTCCTTCAATCTTTTGCACCATGATAAGATTATGAGGGATAGGCCTATATTTCTTGTTTAATAGAATAAGAGTTAATGATAGAAGTAAGCCAAGTATATGTATGGAAACTTAAATAACTAAATAAAACTTGACTTGTATGGTAACAATATAAAGAAAGCTTTTGCAACAAGATTGGGAGTCTCATTTAGGCCTCTCAGACTTGTGTTCGGTTATATAATATATAAAGTGACTTTTATTTAGCGTATGTCTTGTTCTTTTATATAACTAAACATAAGGAATGATTCACATGATATAGAATTAATTGATCTTAAGAATCTCGTTATAGATACTACAATTTTAAATGAGTTTAAGATGTCAACAACACCACCTCATCTAATGAACAAAAGAAAATTGATTGACAAGTCTAGTCCCTCGATTTTGACAAGAGTTGTAATTTGTATTTAAAACGCTTCTGGCATATGGATTAAATAACAATAACCCATGGATTTATTGAGGGGTTTGACATTAATAGACTGACTTTTTTATTTTTTTAGTTTTAATTAACAATGAATATATATTATAGTGTAGAAAACCAGTGTAAAAATAATATTTATATTAATTGACACAGACAAATAAATTTAGAGTATAAATAACATATATGAAATAATATAATAACAAAAATTTAATTAATTAAAAAAGCCCCAATGTTTGAAAAGGAAAATTCAATATTTTTAAATTGGTAAAATTACTAGAACATACTTTATATAAATTATGGGACAATATGTTAACAAAAATATGTGGTAACCCCAACCGCTAGGACCGAATTTGAATCCCCACATGAGCATTAGGGGAAATTAATTCTTTCGGGTTGGCGGGTTGGTTGGGCGGGTGGGTTGGGTTGTGGCATCGCTGGTTGGGTCGGGTTAAGCAAAACTATTTATTTTTTTAAATTCTAGTCTACGATTAGTAACGGAATTAGTATCAAAAGTTTATTACTAATTAGTAACTCTTTTATCTGTTGGTAATTTGGTAATGGTCTAACCTGTTACTAATTAGTATCAAGAAGTTTTTATGTCACTAATTAGTAATAGAAAGTTCCATTGCTAATTAATAACGGAATTTTTGTTCTATTTCTAAATTAGCCACTATGAAATTAGTGAGGGTTTTAGCATCAAAACTTTTCTGTTACTAACAGGCGTTAGACACGGAATTGACCCGTTTAGTAACAGAAATTTTCATTGTCACTCGTGCCTTTTCTAATAGTGTCACGGATGGAGTTAGCGGTTAGCATGACCAAGCTTTAGCTGAGTCCAGCTCAAATCCATGAGCTCCGTTATGTGACGGGCCGCTAGGGAAGAACTAAATAAGGGGAGTTGTAGCTCGGTTGAGCTTTGTTAAGGCGGCGATTGACTGCATCTGAAACTCTCTTTTAATTTGGTGTTGCTGTTGTTAGGGATAGTAATTGGACGGAGAATATTGTGAGTTGGGCACCACAAGAAGAGGTCTTGGCCTATACCCCGCAATTGGTGGGTTTTTGACCCACAGTGGTTGGAACTCGACACTGGAGAGTATAGTCGAGGGGAAGCCTATGATCTGCTGGCCTTATTTTGTAGACCAGCAAGTTAATAGTAGATTTGTGGGAGAGGTTTGGAAGATCGGTTTGGACATGAAATAATCATGTGATAGAGCAATAATAGTACAAATGATTAAGGAGCATATGGGGTCGAGGAAGGGAGAATTCTTGAAACGGACCGATCATTTTGAGAACCTGGCAAAGGCAAGTGTGAGGAAAGGCAGGAGCTCATACACAAGTCTAGACCGGTTAATCGATGACATCAAGTCCATGACATGGTTGATGTCAAAGGACTAATGACTACTTTGTCCTTACTCAAATACTTCAATCATTTCAACTTCCGAGTCTTACTAATACCAGGAGGTAATAATGATGAACTGATACCAACTGTCTGATTCGTTATGATAATAAGTTTTATGAATTGGAGACTACAATGAACTTCCAGCAGCATGACACTCATGTTAAAAAATAAATGAGAAAGTTTACGATGAATTAATACTTTTATTTTCTCTTTAATATATAATCAGGTGACGTCTAGTAATTCTACTGATAAGTTTATAACACTTTCAAGAGGTGCCGTTATTCCTTCCGAAACTGCTAGAAAAAGCTTTTGTGGTCAAGCTTTGCGCTGTTTAGAATGTCAAAGCTGGCGGCCACTTTAGGTAATTTACCTTCCTTGATTTAGAGAAAAAAGAGAAAATTTTCAGCTCCATCCTCCTAAAGCTGCTTGAGAGTTTGGCCACTGATTCTGCACAAAAATTGTGTATAATGGATGAGCAAAAATTCCCACCTCCTCATGTACTCATCTTTCCTTTACCATTTCAAGGCCCTGTTAATTCCATGCTCAAACTGGCAGAGCTTCTTCTTCTAGCAGGCCTTCAAGTCACTTTTGTTGTTACAGATTATATCTATGCCCGCCTTGTGCGTTTTTCCAACATTCAGACACGTTTCGATTCCTACCCAGGTTTCCAAATCAAGACGGTCTCAGATGGGCTGCCCGATGATCACCCTCGCGGAGACCGATCGGAGTTGTTTGATTCTCTCAAGTCTAATACTAAACCGCTGTTTAAGGATTTGTTGGTCTCTTTGAAGGATTCGGGCAGTAGCCGGCCGCCGGTGAGCTCTATTATAGCAGATGGGATTTTGGGATTTACTTGTGATGTAGCTAATGAAGTTGGTGTCCCTATTTTCTATATCCGGACCATTAGTGCTTGCTGTCTTTGGGTCTTCTTTTGCCTTCCTAAACTCGTTGAATCTGGAGAATTGCCCTTTAAAGGTGACAGATATTCAATCCTTTTATGAATTTACACTTTATTATTCTTGTTCTTGCTTTAATTCAGGATTTATTACTAAAGATGTTTTCTTTATTTTGTTGGACAGTTTCTTGAATATATTTTGCTCGTCATTTCCTTTTCGCTTACCTCCATCGTTAACCATAATCATTTTATTCAGTAACTTACTAGAATCTCATCGCTCCATCTTGCCAAAATCTTGCCCTTTGCTGTTTACCTTCTTCCCACCCAATTACCCTCATCGCTAATCACCTCTTTCCCGCAGTGCTTGCTGGCTGCTTTTTGATTCCAAAATTACTTATTAAATATCCATACTTTGTAATGGGTGAATAGTCTCGTGTCCATATATCATTGGCTGTTCTTCTATCTCATTCCCGCTAGTCGAAACAATGATCATCTTCATCATCGTTACCTGCCCTCACATCGCTGTCTCCCAATGGCGTCCTTTTTAGTGTTCGCTGATCTTTTTTTCATCTGATCGTCTAACCGCTTATTTCCCCCCTACTACATGTTGCCCATATTGCTCATTGACCAACTCTTGAGGGTGACACTTTCAAAGCCAAGGAATGGTAATGCCAAAATCTTCGAGTGGTATCAGTAGTTGTGCCTTTACTTTCTGGATTTCAGTCAGCTACTGAGACTTTGAGGGAATTGTATTGAGCAACAAATGGAACCCGGGTATATGTATGTGAACCGGGTTATTATGCTAACAACATTTCTTTTACGTCACATTTGAAGTCCAGAAAGCTAAATGGGCTTTCAATTTGAAGGCAAAGGATATTGACCGGAAGATTATTACATCTGAATTTGAAGTCATAAACTCTAAAACCAGCAAAAGTCAGAAATCTTGATTACAGAATTTTGTGAAAATTCAGAGTCGGTTACTTATCTTATTTGTGCACGATCTATTGTCTTCAACATCCTTCAACATCTCCGTTGATCGCACACCTCCTGGCTGCTCTCACATCTCACCGGCAAGCTATTCTGATTATTCATTAATAGCTAATCTTCTTTGCTCGTCACTTACCAATCGAGTCACATAACTCACTGAGTGAACTCATTCCTTCACACAGAATTCCAGCTACCCTGAATAAGCTCAACTCCTAACCTCCCGATCCAAGTTACTCACTGATTAAGCACTGCTAATTTTAGATCAAATCGAATGTTAACACAAGATTTATCTCTGTAAGTAGAATTGGAGACTGGCAGCCGCTCATTAATCCCTCCAATCCACACCATCTCCTTCACAGAACACTACACTTGGTGATAGCTCGTCGGAACATGATTCTTTGATTTTTGTCTCTGTTTTTGGAACGAATCTCAACCTAAAAGCAATTCATGACTTTTTGATCGAAATTCCCACAAGACGGCGCTAAAATGATCCGGAATGGAAGTTCAGATCATTCAAGGTTTTGTATTGGATAGTTGGTGTAGATTGTTTGAAAAGTTTACATCAACATGATTATAGTTTGCATCAACATGATTATAGAGAATAATTCATGAACAAAAGGCTGTCCAAAGTGAGATCCGAGAGGGAGGAAGAAGAAGATCTATTGGGGTAGAGGGAATTTTAGAGAGAATAGAATCTATTTGTAACCACCTGAGAGGAATAAATAGGAGTTATGAATCAATAACAGCAATTAGATTTAATTGACAGGGATCACCGGCGTGGCACACTTTTAGCGATTAATTATACTTAATCTTTAAACCAAGGTTACAATTATCTAATAATGACAATTAGTCAATCTATGATCACTGTTTTTTATTAGGAATGTTTGTAACTTCAAAAGAATTCATTGTAAACGCTATAATTGGGCTATCCTAGCTGACAGTATATTTGAGCAGGTTAATAAAAGGTTGGGTGTCTGAATTCTAAGCTTAGATTAGTCTAAACTAATCTAAACTTTACTGTTGATTGAAGTAGGAATATCAAGTCATCAACATTATAAAGGCACTCCGACTAATAGTATGGTAAACAAAAATTCCATCTCTTCGACTACTGGAAGCGCTAAAACTCATTTTTAACTCATGTCGTTAATGTTTGGGGCACCAATCTCTTTCTTAGGATCTAAGTCCTGGGAATGTATTTATTATTAATTCTGGAGTTTCTTATATGTTGTTAGTTCAATTTCATTCTCGTGAATAATCTTTGATTAAAACATCTGCTCATCTAGATATGCTAATGACCTTGAGTAATTAAGTTTAGTTATTGACATTGTTGAGTCGTTGACTTGAGATTTTAACTTTTTATCTTGTAGATGATGATTTGGATGCCCTCATTAGGAGTGTACCGGGTATGGAAAGTTACCTCCGGCGCCGTGACCTTCCAGGTTTTTGCAGGTCTGGTAACTTATCTGATCCAAGTATGCAAATGTATAAAACTGAGGGTAAAGAGAATCCACGGGCCTATGGTCTCATATTGAACACTTTTGAAGAATTGGAAGGGCCGATTCTTTCCCAGATCCGCAGCGTGTGTCCAAATATCTACACCATTGGTCCACTACATGCACACCTAAAAGCTAAACTAGCTGCAAAAGAAACATCCCCTCCTGCATTTTCTAATAGTTTGTGGAAAGAAGATAAAAGCTGCATTACATGGCTGGATGCACAACCATTGAAGTCTGTAATCTATGTTAGCTTTGGAAGTCTTGCGATGATGACAAAAGACCAGGTTGTGGAGTTTTGGCATGGTTTAGTGAATAGTGGTCAGCAATTCCTGTGGGTCATAAGGCCCGACTCTATTGCCGAACAAGACCGGGAGCATCCCATTCTAGTGGATTTATCAAAAGGTAGAAAAGAAAGTGGTTACATTGTGAGTTGGGCTCCCCAAGAACAGGTGTTGGCCCATCCAGCTGTGGGCGGGTTCTTGACGCACAGTGGGTGGAACTCAACCTTGGAGAGCATATACGAGGGCGTTCCCATGATTTGCTGGCCTTATTTCATTGATCAGCAGGTGAATAGTAGGTCTGTTGAAGCAGTATGGAAGCTTGGATTAGATATGAAAGACACATGTGACAGAAAAATAGTTGAGGAAAAAGTAAGGAATCTAATGGAGGTGAGAAAAGAAGAGTTTCAACAAAGGGCTGATCAAATGGCAAAATCGGCCAAGAAATGTTTGAGTGAAGGTGGATCATCGTGTTCTAATTTGGATCGATTGATAAAAGATATACAATCCATGAGTGCACCTGCACTTCTTCACAACTAAATGTTCAATGCTGAATCCTTTCTGCATAATATGTGCCCATACCGAAAAATATCAGCTGATTGATGCCTGTAAGGCTTCATTAAAAAACTCATTCTTGTAGCTTCAAATTTCAAATATCTAGGCGCTCGTTTTGTATTTTACAGTTACCAGTTGTAATATGAACATCAAGATATAAATAATCTTCCACTTTGGACTCTGGTGGTTTTTAATTTGTGAGCTCACTGATCAAATGCCCTGTGAAAATATTTCCATGATACTCTGTTTATGAAGTTGACAAAACACAAAAGAGCACTTATTAGAATCCTCTGTCAAAAGTTCGACATGAAAAATCGAAGTATGAAGAGCACATGTAATAAAAGAGCAACTTGAGGCTCATTAATTGCTCAGAAGTTAATTTATTTGGATTGAATAAACATTTTCATGGCTCGGAGTGTTTCAGAATGAATTAACAGAAGTTGTTGTGAAGTATCAGAACGATGCAATGTAGTTTACCACGCTTTTTAGCAAATTGTAGGAGGAGCCTCCTGGCTGTAGACAAATATTAGCCTTTTCCTTCAGACATAAGACCCTTTCTCTGATTTCTTCACCTTCGGGGGGGGGGGGGGGGGGGGGGGGGGGGGGGGGGGGGGGGGGGGGGGGGGGGGGGGGGGGGGGGGGGGGGGGGGGGGGGGGGGGGGGGGGGG
>CAVNYN010218329.1:12513-36272 GCA_963692815.1 Nyctanthes arbor-tristis
TCCCCCCCCCCCCCCCCCCCCCCCACAAAAAAAAAAAAAAAAAAAGTTCTGAATGGCTTGCTCAATTTTTACCCTGTCCAGGCCATTCTCCAACTGAACCCCAACTTTCCAGATGTGGCTAACATACCGTGCATTCACCAGTTGTTCGGTAAAACATGGTGTGCAGATCATTGGCACGCCTTCACAGATACTTTCTAGAGTCGAGTTCCATCCATTGTGAGTCCAAAATGATCCAACAGCAGGATGTGCAAGCACTTCTTGGTGAGGAGCCCATTTCACTTTATGGCCTCTTCCTTTTAACATCTCAAGAAAACCTTCAGGCAATGGCTCTAACCATTCTGCACCATGGACTAATCCAGGTCAAAACCAAAGAAAAGGTACTTTGCTGTTAGCTAGGCCCAAGCGACCTCTATGAATTCATTTTCTTCAATTGCTGCAATACTTCCAAAGCACAAATAAACAACAGATCTAACGGATTGCTGGTTTAGCCAGGAAATAGTGCTCTCATCATCTTTGGTTGAGCAACTTGAGGATGGTCTGAAATGTTTGTGGAAGGGACCAACTAGGAAGATTGGTATTGGAAAATCTTGGCGAAGTTTGGCAAGAGCAGGTTCTTCAAGTTCTGCAAAAGAGTTCTAAATCAGTCCTAAAGAGTTCTTGGTTTCTTGAACCATTCTTTCTACGAGTTCATAAAGCATCTCAGGATTAGAGGTCTTAATCACAGGGAGGTCTTTCACTCTAAGGGGAGGAAGCTCTAAAACAGTCTCTTCTGATCGACCATCTATTAACAAAGACAGGTAACAGATGTTGAAATACACACTTTGCAATTTTTAAAAGTAAATGAAACGAATTTTATTGGATATACTAAATGAATTCTATATAGTAATTGAACCTTGAGTAGGAATATATCCCTTTTCAAATAGGAGTGGGAAAGCAGCAAAAGCCAGGAAAGAAGAGACTCCTCCAGTTCTTAAAACAATCCTTGGGAGATTAAGACTCTTAGCCACTGCAGATGTGAAATGCAAGATGGCATCTGAGATTAAGCAGGCAATTAGATCCCCAGACTTATCAGCTAACAACTGATCCAAGGCCTCTTGAAATGGTGTATTGCATTGCCGATTAAGGAGTGAGATTAGTGAAATGACGTCGTTGTGCGAAGACTCTCTTTCCAACAAGCCATCGGAGATGGGGAAGAAGGTGAAGTGGGGATAATTTGCTGGATTGGGAGAGTTGAATTTGGTATGAACAAATGTGATAGAAAATCCCTTTGAATAAAGAATGTTTGCAAGATGAAGCATCGGGTTAATATGGCCTTGCAACGGCAATGGAAACAGTAGTAACTGCCGGCCGAGTCATTCTTGCAGTTGAGCCTCTCTTTGGTTCTCCATGGATTTCAAGTTTTCAACCTTGTTTTCCAGCAATGAAATGTAACCTTTTCTTTAAAACTGGCATATATCTTTCTGTAACCTTTCAGTTTGTGAAAAACGGTTGCCTTGGTAACTTGAGAATTACTACTGCTGCAAGGATTTCAAACTGCAAGACTTGAACCTACGATCTTTGTCTCGTCTAGCCGACCAACAAAGGGGTTTGGAATATTAATGTTCAGATTCCAAGAGTTAATATGTAGCAAAATCATAGATATGTGCTAAAACCATGTGATGATGCATTGTTATTAGTAGCAGATTCATTAAACAAACATGGGTAATGGAAGAGGAAAGCAGAAAACTACTGTACAATGACCATTTTTATAAGTAATCAATTCAAATTGAATAGATGTGGACATAGTGCTATCTATCAAGGTCCCAGGTTAGGTATCATTTTAAATATGGTAGTTAATTTGCCATCCTCCTTTCTATAGCACACGGGACTCGAATTCCTTGACCAATTCAGTTCCTTCAAATAGAATTATTCTTGGTTGTTAAAGTTGTCCAACATGGAGTTATTAGAGGAAACGAATCTTATGAAAATGATTTAGAGTTCATTGTAGGCTCCTTTAAGCAAGTCTGACAATGAGTTCCTCCCCACTTAGACAAATAAAAAGTCTTATTGCCGAAACTTCTTTCACTACGTACCACTTTTTTTTTTTTGTTTCAATATACTATTAAAGATCTCACGGTGGGCTCTAGATTATTACTCAAACTAATTTGAGGAGAGACTTTCAGGAAAAAAAAAAGAAGCTAATTTGAGGAGAGAAAAACAAAACAAAAATGGTTATTATAGGAAGGAAAATGCTATTGGTACAACAAAATGCACATAACTTTACTTCTATTCAAGATTCAAGAAATCGAGTACATTTCACAAATGTCTCTCAGTTTTTTTCTCCCCTTTTTCTTTCTATTTTCCTCTTTTTATTCTAATATAAGGCTTAGTTCATTTAATTAGAGCGTTAAGCTGAGGCTTTAGGACCTAAGGCTCAATTCCTTTGTAATGGGGATTATATTCTATTTATTGTAGATTTATTTCTACCTAATATAGATTTCTTTATGTGTGCTTTAGTAGGATTTATATTTATACACATTTATGCTACTAAAATGTAGATTGTAGTTATACTTAAAAAAAAATTCCATTTGAGGTCATATTCTATATTCTAGCAATTTTTTAGTTTTATCAGGGTAACACAGTGATATAAAACTCTTTTTAGTTGAATTATTGCCGTCTCTTTAGCTTTACTAATCACTATGTATTTGCCTGTCATTAACAAGCATGCTTGCCTTCGTTAATAGCTTTTATCCTAAAATTATGTTAAAGAAAATCATTAAAAATATGTCCAGTAATGTCTTTAAATGTATAATGAAACTCTCTAATTTGAAAAGCCAAGTTTCAAAAATCCACTTGAACAGGCTCTTCAATTTAACCGCACCTCTAATACTACCTGATGTGGATCGAGTAGCATCAGCGTTTCTGGACAAATTTGATAGGTGTTAATCGGTTTGGTCGGTATTTGATATTTTGGGCATAACTTTTGCATACGGTATCCGTTTTCAGCCCATAATACATGCTTTTGGGGTAGCTCGACGAGCCGGATGCAACCAGTAGCTTTTCCACTGCATACGTTGCCTTTTGGGCTTTTGAGACGTTCTTCTATGAGTTTTGTTCTTTCTTTTAATTTTTGTTTTGAGTTCTTGTTTAGTTTGGGCCTTAATGCTTGAGTCTGGCCCACCTGGAGTCTGCAGCCCATTAAGGTATTTATTTACATTCGTTTTTAAGCATTGTATGGTTGATTGCTTTTGAGAAAAGAAAAATAAAGGTTGTTCTTGAGTCGCAATCCAGTGTTCTTTGAATTGTGCTGTGTAGTTGTAGGTGCGTCTACATCAGTTGGGATCAGAGCACGGTCCGTGGAAGAGGAGCACGCGGTGGCTGTGATGGCCATGCTGACGAGGTTGCAGATCTGCGTACTCAGATTGAGGCCTTATCTAGTCGTTTTGATCAATTCGTGACATGGGCGACGGAGTTCGCGCAGAATGGAGCTCCGCCAATGCCACCTCGACGGGATGATGATGTTGATGAACGGAATGAGGGTCAATCGAATGAGGAGACGTTGTCTGAATTGGGCAGTGCCCGTATACCACAGCCTCGTGGTATGGTGGATCCGGTACCACGCCGAGTGGGTGACAATGTCTCCTGTGAACAAAGACAGGAGATGTTCCAACGTTGGGAATCTGGAATCAAGATAGAGATTCCAGAGTTCAGCGGAGACATTGAGGTTGACGAATTTCAGGACTGGCTATGCGCTGTTGAGGAGATATTGGACTTCAAAGAGGTTCTAGATGATAAACGAGTACCATTAGTGGCAACCAGACTACGGGGTAGGGCAGCTGCTTGGTGGCAACAACTTAAGCAAACTCGTGAGCGCCATGGAAAGTCTAAGATCAAGTCATGGGACAAAATGAGGAAGCACTTGAGGGCTGCATTCCTGTCCTTCAATTATGCTCGGACTTTATACCAGCGTTTCCAAAGCTTGAGGCAAGGTAATCGCTTTGTGACTCATTATACTACTGAATTTTATCAATTAATGGCATGTAGTGATTTGGGAGAATCTGAGGATCAGTTAGTAGCTCGGTATATTGGAGGGTTGATATTTAACTAGTAGGATACCGTAAATATATTCTCCCCAATGTCTGTGTCAGAGGCCCATCAACGTGCCTTGCAGGCAGAAGCCCAATTACAACGGCGTGCAGCTTCTTCCGATCTATCAGGGAGTGGGGGTCGGTTCTCGGCCCCAAATCCTATCCCTGCTCCGTCCCCCCACAAAGGGGCGTTGAGCGGGGCCCTTGTGGCACGGTTCTCGCAGCCGTGACCCCAGGTGGAGAGGCTCCTTCTGATGGGGCGTGGACGTGGCAATCCACAGTTTTTTACTTGCGGAGGCATTGGTCATGTTATGAGAGAGTGCCCTTCAAATGGCAGAGTTCGACCCGGATTGTTGGTTGGCGAGTCTAGCAAAGCAGTAGTAGCGCAAGATGTGCATGTAGGGGGTGAGCCACGTAAAATAGATGAAGTTGAGGAGGTATTGACAGGCGATATTGGACCTCTCTTCGTTATGCGATGGGAATGCCTCACGCCTCGTGGTCCATCTGATTACTTTCAACGAACTCACATATTTTATTCCACTTGTACCATTGACGGCAAGGTTTGCAGGTTTATTATTGATTCTGGCAGTTGTGAAAATGAAATATCCGAGGCCTCTATTCAAAAGTTGAACTTGCCAACAGAACCTCATTCCGCACCTTATAGTTTGGCTTGGCTAAAGCGAGGTAATGAAATTTCAGTAAATAAGCGTGTTTCTATTACCTTTTCAATTGGCGATGCATATCGTGATACTATTTGGTATGATGTGGTGCCTATGGATACGTGTCATCTGTTATTGGGGCATCCGTGGCAGTTTGATCGGGATGTTCATCATGACGGTCGAGATAATGCTTACAGTTTCTCATTTTCAGGTAAAAAGATTGTGTTACTACCCTCTAAGGACTTAGCTTCTCCTCCCTTAGTAGGGGATAGTAACAATCTTTTGTCCCGATCATTGTTTGTTCATGAGATGCTGGAGTCTAGAGTGGTGTTGTTGTTAGTTGGTACTGAGACTGTTGGAGTTTTGGAGGTAGCTGAGAGGGCAGGAATTCACCCCAAAGCTGCTGCCTTGATGGCAGAATTTCGTGATGTATTTCCGGGAGACTTACTAGACGGTCTTCCTCCATTGCATGATATTCAGCACCAAATTGATCTAGTTCCTGTGTTTCACTACCTAATCGACCGCATTATCATATGAGTCCTGCAGAACATGAAGAATTGAGAAGACAAGTGGAAGAGTTGGTAACAAAATGGCATATTCAAAAGAGTCTCGCCCATGTACGGTACCCGCACTCCTTGTTCCAAAAAAAGATGGCAGTTTTCGGATGTGTATAGACAGTAGAGCCATTAACAAAATCACAGCTCGTTATGGCTTTCCCATTCCGAGACTCGATGATTTGCTTGACCAGTTGACAGGTGCAAATGTGTTTACAAAGCTAGATTTGAAGAGTGGCTATCATCATATCTGAGTTCGCCCAGGGGATGAATGGAATACAGCGTTCAAGACACGGGAAGGGTTGTTTGAATGGCTGGTCATGCCCTTTGGGTTATCCAATGCCCCCAGTACTTTCATGCGAGTGATGAATCAGGACCTGCGGCCGTTCATTGGTAAATGTGTAGTTGTGTACTTTGACGATATCTTGGTTTACAGTGCTACAGAGGATGATCATGATTCTCACCTGCGAGAGGTCTTTTCTGTCCTTAGCAATGAACAGTTTTTTGCAGCACCTCAAAAGTGTATTTTTTTCTCTAACCAGGTCCTGTTTCTGGGGTATATTGTTTCCGCTAGGGGTATAGCAGTTGATTCGGGTAAAATAGAGGCAATTTGAACCTGGCCTCGTCCAAAGTCAGTAACAGATGTACGCAGTTTCCATGGTTTAGCGTCTTTCTATCGGCGCTTCATTCAGCACTTCAGTAGTATCATGGCACCCATTACTGATTGTATGAAGGCAGTGAAGTTTGCATGGTCTCCGGAAGCTGAGCAGGCATTTGTAGAGATCAAGAAGTGTCTGACTACAGCACCTGTGTTGGCTTTGCTGGATTTCTCAAAGGCATTTGCTCTCCATTGTGACGCTTCCAAATTGGGCATTGGTGCAGTTCTCAGTCAGGACGGGAGACCTGTGGCTTATTTTAGTCAGAAATTGATAGGGGCTCAGGATCGGTACAATACATATGATTTTGAATTCTTTGCCATTTGTCAAGCCATCCGGCATTGGCGGCACTACCTGTTCCAGCGAGAGTTCATCTTGTTTAGTGACCATGAAGCGCTAAAACATTTGGGTAGTCAAGATACGGTATCAGCTCAGCATGAGGGGTGGATAGCTTTCTTGCAACAGCATAATTTTGTCATCAAACTGGGGCGTTTAACAGAGTGGCTGATGCATTAAGTCGTCGTCATAGTTTGTTAACTCAGTTGCAGGTGGCAGTGCCAGGGTTTGACACTTTTGCCTCTTTATATGTTCATGATTCTTATTTTGGCCCTATTTACTCTCATCTATTATAGGGTCCACACCTTCAATATATTTTAGAGGGCGGTTTTATTTTCAAAGGGGTGCAGCTGTGTATTCCTAACTCCAGTTTATAGTTGAAACTAATTGAAGAGTTTCACGGGGAGGGCCACGTAGGGCGTGACCGTACTATAGCACTCATTGTTGCTTCCTTCTTTTGGCCGATTGTTCACCGTGAGGTGGGGCGTTTTGTTGCTCAATGTAGGGTATGTCACATGGCAAAGGGAAAGGCAACTAATGCGGGCTTTATCGACCCTTTCCAATCCCTTCTGCGCCATGGACCGATATCAGCATGGATTTTGTTTTGGGGCTACCACGAACGCAACGGGGACATGAATCTATTTTTGTGGTCATTGATAGATTCTCTAAAATGGCGCATTTCATTTCTTATAAGAAAACAACATATGTTGTTTGTGTTGCGCAGTTGTTCTTTGGGGAGGTGTACCGGCTTCATGGTTTACCGACATATATTGTTTCAAACTGTGATAAGCGCTTCCTCAGTCATTTTTGGCGTAGTTTGTGGAAGAGTGTTAATACTTCCTTGAACTTCAGTAGTGCGTATCATCCACAAACTGATGGGCAAACCAAAGTAGTGAATCGGTCTCTAGGGAACTTTTATAGTGTTTAGTTGGTGACAATATCAGATCATGGGATCAACGCCTCAGTCAGGCTAAGTTTGCTCATAACCATACTGTGAATCGTAGCACAGGCTTCAGCCATTTTCAAGTGGTATACAGCATCTTACCACGCAGCCCAGTTGATTTGTTGACTCTTCCCTCCAAGACCCGGTTGCATGGTAAAATCGTCGACTTTGTTCGTAGTCTGCAACAAATTCATGAGGAGACTCGTACTCGCTTGGCTGATTCTGCCCGTAAGTATAAGCAGTCAGCGGATCAGCATAGACGTCATGTGGAGTTTGAGGTGGACGATTTTGTGTGGGCGGTTCTCACAAAGGACCGTATTCCGGCTCATGAGTATTCTAAGTTGTCTGCACGCACCATTGGGCCAGTTGAGATTGTGGAGAAGATCAACCCGAATGCTTATAGGTTGAAGTTGCCTAGTCATATCCGTACTTCTGATGTGTTAAATGTCCAACACTTGCTTCCTTATGAGGATCTTGATGAAGACCTTGCCATTGAGCGTACAGATTCAAGGACGAATCTTATTGACCCTGAGGAGAATGATGTGGATCGAGTAGCGTCAGCGTTTCTGGACAAATTTGATAGGTGTTAATTGGTTTGGTCGGTATTTGATATTTTGGGCATAACTTTTGCATACAGTGTCCGTTTTCAGCCCATAATACATGCTTTTGGGGTAACTCGACGAGCCGGATGCAACCAATAGCTTTTCCACTGCATACGTCGCCTTTTAGGCTTTTGAGACGTCCTTCTATGAGTTTTGTTCTTTCTTTTAATTTTTGTTTCGAGTTCTTGTTTAGTTTGGGGCCTTAATGCTTGAGTCTAGCCCACCTGGAGTCTACAGCCCATTAGGGCATCTATTTACATTTGTTTTTCAGCATTGTAGGGTTGATTGCTTTTGAGAAAAGAAAAATAAAGGTTGTTCTTGAGTCGCAATCCGGTGTTCTTTGAAATGTGCTGTGTAGTTGTAGATGCGTCTACATCACTACCTTCATCCTATAAAAATAGTCTTACTCCTATTTTTACAGAGATTAAGAAAAGTTCATTTAATTGTATTGAAAAACAAATTTGAGATCATTTTCCAACTATACCATTTCATCTTTTAACTATTTCATGTTAATAATTCCATTTTATTTATAACCATGTATATTAAATAAATACGGTTATATAAAAAAAACTAATATTTCAACTACATTTCTAAAAAGAATATGTTCTATAAGATGGATGACAAATGAACACAAATCTATTTTTATGAGATGGAGACATGGAGTTAGTAGACTTTGTAAATACAAAATACTCTTTATTTTAAAGAGATTATACAAAAAAATAACTGGCTATAGACTTTCTAATTTAACTTTTTAAAATAAAAATTTAGATTTGTCTTTTCCAAATTCATTAAATTGAAACGTCTATTCATTAAATTATAGAGAGTGGGGTTTTACATTTTTTCCACAAATATAAGTAGCATGTCTTGATTAACAATTATAAAGTAACACTACAAGAACACTCAAATTGATGCCTCGCGTGCCACCCCCTTACATGAAGGGGTGAGACCCAGCCACTTAGAGCATCTCTATTTTTTTTTTTTGTGGGGTGGTGAATTATTGAAGTGATGTGGATAAGAGAGATAGAGAAAAAATTATTATTTTAAGTAAAAAGGAATATAAAAAGGTGTAGAGAAAAAAAGCGGGAAAAATGAAAAAGATAAGAGAGATATAGATAAATTCAAAAATAATAATCAAATAGTAGTAGAAAATGTGGAGGTGAGTGTATATTTGTGGACTTTGCACTAGACTCGAGGGAGGAAAAGTGAGGAAAAATGATGTAAATGAAAGAAAAGTAATTAAAAGAAAATAAAAATAGATAAAATTATGGTACTCACTCTTTTTTTTTTTTGGTCTCTCTCTCTCTCTGAATGGACCTAGTCCATAAAAAAGCATTAGATGGATGGCAATTTAGACCTCACAACCCAGGGGACCCGCCCCGATAAGAAATAGGTGGGGACGGGTTTTGTTCAACCCGCCCCGCCGTGAAAACCCGTTTTAGAAAATGATGTATTATTATTTAATTTAATTACAAAAATTAAACCCATAGGAGGGTCTTTCTACTCAAAACCATGACATTGTACTAATTAATTCGTAGTCTTTACCATTGTAGACAATTTATAGTGTTTTTTCAATTTTAAATATTAGTTATAGGGACCCGCCCGGTTGGGCAATTCCTTAACTGGATGTGTAACGGGGAGTTTCCCCGCCCCGCCCCGCCCCGCCCCAGCCCGATTCAAATCAGGTACAGAGCGGGAACGAGGTGGGGGAATTATTAACTGGGTGGGGTGCGGAAAAGGCAAATCCAACCCCGCCCCGTAGCCAATTCCTTCTCCCACCTCATTAGTGAGGTGAGTGGCACTCAAGACGGTACATTTTTTTGGTAAAATAGCATTTTTCTTATAAATTAGTTGTTTATATATATGCATTGAGGACCCAAAAACAACCAACACATCTGTCAACTAAGTATGTTATTTATTCATATCAAATAAACATGTCTTCAAAATTATTGGTATTTGTTAAATGAACCACCAAAAAAAAAATGTAAAGATTTGGGATGTACCAGTAAACATATCGGCTCTTTGGGCATCAATCCTATTTTAGGCCTATTTGTATGGCCTGATTGAATCACAAAGAAAACCTGGAGAAAAAAAAAATCTAATCAAAATTAATAAGAGACCATTAAAGAGAGTAGTACTGTCAGTGAATATTAAACAATGAATTCAAAATTACATTTTTGCATAAGAAAATATAAATTTTGGTTGTGTGAGCATTTCTAATGCAATTTCATGTCCACACTGTTTCTTATCAAATCGGTTTGACTGAGTCCTCAAAATCTTGTGCTCAAAATGAATTTTCTTGAAAGATTTTTGTTTTTATGTAATATATGACAAAATGCTAATAATTTCCATAATATAACTCGTAATGGAAAAATTACATTTTTGCATTCAAAATTACAATGAATTCAAAATTACATTTTTGCATAAGAAAATATAAATTTTGGTTGTGTGAGCATTTCTAATGCAATTTCATGTCCACACTGTTTCTTATCAAATCGGTTTGACTGAGTCCTCAAAATCTTGTGCTCAAAATGAATTTTCTTGAAAGATTTTTGTTTTTATGTAATATATGACAAAATGCTAATAATTTCCATAATATAACTCGTAATGGAAAAATTACATTTTTGCATTCAAAATTACAATGAATTCAAAATTACATTTTTGCATAAGAAAATATAAATTTTGGTTGTGTGAGCATTTCTAATGCAATTTCATGTCCACACTGTTTCTTATCAAATCGGTTTGACTGAGTCCTCAAAATCTTGTGCTCAAAATGAATTTTCTTGAAAGATTTTTGTTTTTATGTAATATATGACAAAATGCTAATAATTTCCATAATATAACTCGTAATGGAAAAATTACATTTTTGCATTCAAAATTACAATGAATTCAAAATTACATTTTTGCATAAGAAAATATAAATTTTGGTTGTGTGAGCATTTCTAATGCAATTTCATGTCCACACTGTTTCTTATCAAATCGGTTTGACTGAGTCCTCAAAATCTTGTGCTCAAAATGAATTTTCTTGAAAGATTTTTGTTTTTATGTAATATATGACAAAATGCTAATAATTTCCATAATATAACTCGTAATGGAAAAATGAAAATATGCATTAATTGATGTGGAGGCAAATTCCAAATCTATCTATAATGTCATTACCAGTATGATGATCAGTATGGTGCTTGGAATTTAGAGTATAAACTACGAGAAATATGCATTCCCATGAATAAATGTGTTGTATCAGTTAGGCATATTTTGAGAGAAGCTAACTCAGTTGCAGATTGGATGCCATCCTTTAGTCATTCACAATTTCACATCCCAGTTTACTAATTCAAGAGGACTAAGATTTGAAGAGCATTATTAAAGTTATATTAAGAATTGACTTGCTTTGCTATCCCAAGCATTAGAGTTGTGAAAATGTGTGGCAGCTTGGTGTTCTTTTGGTAGATTTTATTCTTTGATTTGCTTGTTCATGTAATGATGTAAGGGAGTTTATCATGTTCTATGGTAACGGATTATTAGTCTTTCTTTACGATTTGCAAATTTCTTTTTCACTCTCTTTTGTAACGAGAGGTCTAGGCTATACATCACTCTCTCTTGTTTTTGGACATATTAATTAATAAAATGATAGGAGCATCCAAACCCCGCAACATGTGGAGGCAGAAGCATAAAAACAACATTAAAGATGAATAGTGTTTAAAATAAAAAATTTGTTTGTTTGATTCTATTTATTCAAACACATTATAATCCCATCTACCATTGATTTGACACTGATTTGACAACTGCTCATTTATAACCATAAATTTCAAATTTTTATTAAATCTACACCACTCATTTCACCCCACTATAATTTCTCATTATAATTCAATTTAAATAAATAGATTCAAACAACCACTAACAGACAATGTTTTAAAGAGTGTGTCAAAAGAAAGAAAAACTCAAAATCAAGCTTTTGAGTCTAGATGTGTCATAGCATGTCAATGGACAAATTGGCTCAGTTAGAGCACAAAATTCACGGATGGAATTAGTGGTTAGCATGACCGAGATTCCAGCTCAAATCCATGGGCTCCGTTATGCAAAGGGCCGCTGGGGAAGAACTAAATTGGGGGAGTTGTAGCTCGGTTGAGCTCTGTTAAGACGGAGACTGACTACATCTGAAACTCTCTTTTTGGTGGTGTTGTATTTAGGGATGGTAATTGGGCGGGGAAGACTTGAACCCAACAGGCAACCGACCCAAACGGGACAGAGATTCCATGAATTAATTGGAGATGGGGCGGGGACGGGGATTGTCATGATGTCATCCCCAACCCAATTCTCACCCGTTTAACTTCTAAATTAACGTAATTTTCCTTTTAACGAGTTCAACCGGCCCATTTTAGAGGCTTTTGAAGTTTGAATTGTTTCATCTATGCATGGTTTGAATGTTTCAATCAAGATTTTATGGATTGGATAGTTGAGTGGGTTTAACATTGGATTGGATATTTGGGTGGTTTTAACTCTTAATTACGATTCCGTGGATTGAATTTTTTTTCATTTTTTTGCCCTTTTTTTGGCACATTAGATTGTACTTTTAATTAAAATAATGTTATTTATCTAGACTGGAGAAGTCTAATCATCATTTTTTTATTGACTGTTGAATAATTCAATACTCCTATGTATTTATACATCTACATTCATTCTCCAATGTAGTAATACCAACTAGACTGGATACGGTCTGCAGTCTAGATAAATAACATTACTCCATTAATTACATTTGAATCGTAAAAAATGCATAATTTGTGTCTCATTTAAATTTCTAAAAAGGTTTTTGTTCGAAATGAGGATTAAACAGGGACAAATGACATATATGATTCGATTGTCCCTGTCCCCAACCCAAAATAAACGGGGATAGGGACAGGAGTTTATAATGGGGATTGTGGACGAGGATGGGGGTTCCGGGCTTGTGCCCACCCCATTGTGGCATTGTCATTGCTACTTGTCATTTCTTTTGGCTATAAAAATGGATTCATTTTGCGAAGTGAGTGGTTGGAGAATGCGATGAACAAGAGGTTAAGGTGAAATGCCTTATAGGCTTCTAGTTGTACCAATTAACTGAAGAACCTCACATGTTTCAAGATTTTCTTTGATAGCTCTTTCTTTGGAAATGATTTTTTTTTTTTTTTTTGAGGAAATTTGGAAATGATTTTCAAGGTGGAATCAAAATAATCTGACGTCAAATGTATGTCACCATATAGTTTCATACAGTTATGTGATGTTTATATTACATCAGTTACTGATATTATATCACATCACTGTTTAGTGTCATTACACTACTAGACATTTAATATTATATCATTTCTAATCAATCCCCTTGTAAGATTCAATTTTTGAACTACAGTACATTTCTATCTGACCAAATATCAACAAATTTATCATCGTGTATATAAATATTTACTCACGAGTATAAACCATTAGAACAGAATCATCTATATTTTGATTTATAGCTTGTTTGAAACTTTTTATTTTAGATCGGAAGAGTAGATTTATAAAGAGAATTTATAATGAGTGAAAATATGTGGAGGAGATTTAATTGAAGTTTGAAATGTGTGGTGATTGTTGAATCAATAGTCAAATCATCATAAGTGAATTTATAAAGAGAAAAATAAAGAGGTTCAAACAACTCAATTTATTTTTTTCTTCACTAAAAGTTGATCCGAGAAAACAGAAAAGTACAATTTTATATTCATTTGCACGTTTTTTATTTACTACGAGACAAATTATTATTATTTGATTGATTCACTTAATCTAGATAATAATTGATTGAGTTGGAGAATGTTCATTTTCTGTTTTTTACCATGAGGCCCAAAAAATTCATTCTTAACCATTTACGGTAGGATAAAAAAAATTTCCTTCCATTTGCCTCAATCCTTTCCAAATTCCTAACTTAGTCCCCGGGACAAATAGTGATACGGAATATTGAATTAGACCCCTTTTTTTAAGAACACAATTCTCAAAGGATGCTTCGAGGATTAAAAAAAAGAAAAATAAATCCATTTTCATCGGAAACTGATATATGGCTCTCATCTTGTGGATTCATTTCAGCTGAAAGTGTGGGAGTTGGAGTATTAACTCTTTAGTTCAGATGTTTCCACCAACTCTTCACAATTTGAAATGTTAAAACTCTATTTGACGTTATTTCATTGGTTTTATTTTTTTTTTCAAAAAGTCAAAAAATAAAAGTTAAGTCACTATTTTTTACTTTTTACAAAAAATAACCAATAAAATGATATCACATAGTAATTCATAAACCGGTTTATAAATAACTCACTTATAAATAGTTGCCAAACCCGTACTAGACAAAGTGGAGCAAGTAAATGACATTATTATTGATTTAATTACTTTCTCCGTCCCAAAATGATAGTTTATTATTCTATGTTTTTCCGTCTCAAAAAAATAGTCTACTTACTATATTAAACATATACTTAATGCTTCATTTTCATATGTGCCCCTAATTAATTATTGTTATTCAATTACCTATGCATTGAAAATATTTCAAACAATTAATGATACAAGGATATATATGAAAAAATAAGGTAAAATTAAATGTTCTAACCACATTACCTACAAATCATAAATCCACGTAAAATTACATACCGGAGTATCTTTGTGAGACGAAGGGAGATTTTATTTGCTTTTTCACATAAGAATGTTATGGATAGAGTAAATTTTGTAAACCGTGTTCTTAATTTGTCTTTTTGATGTCTAGTTAGAGCATCTACATTGGTGTTGCTAGATTTAACTATTCACATAAGTAATAAAGTAGGGTTTTAGTAATTGTCAAGTGTCATATAAGAATATTAAATTTAGCTATTGATATCTAATATATTGGTAGTATTAAACTAACTCTTATAGTTCAACTTTAAATTAAAAGTGTGCCATGACTAAAAATTCAACCAATAAATAATATAAAAAAATAAAGAAAATAAATAAAATTAGCTACATGAGTTATTACAATTATTGTTAACTTTAACAATAAATTTAATAAGTTGTTAAAAAGATTCTTTTAACAACTTTATTAATACTAACTACATTTTTGAGTTGTTAACTAATAACTTTATTAACACCCTAGTTTAATACTACTAATGTAGATGCTCTTAGTATTTAAATTAGTAATTATAATAAAGTATTTCCTCCATCCCAAAAAGATATTTCCCTTTCATTTTTTACGTGGATTAAGAAAACATCATTTAATGTTATTGAAAATGTATAATTTAATAATATATTTCCTAATATACACTTTAATTTATTTAATATTTCACTTTTGTTTTTTTTATTGTTGAGTACTATATTAGAAAATTAAAAAATTAATTTAAGAAAATGGAATATAATTTAAGACGGATAAAAAGGAAATGAGGAATCTCTTTTTAAGACGGAGTGAGTATTAAATAATGATAATAAAGTGACGTAAAATAATTTTTTATATAAAAATAAGACTTAATTGGCAGTTCCATTCTCACCAGACGTGTCACATAGAGACGCGTGTCAAGTGTAAAAAACCAATATTGGTAAGCTGTCAAACTCTGACTTTAGATCAAAATCAATATAATAGAGACCAGTGGGATGGAAGGAATACTCCTGAACAAGCCGTTATTGAATGATCATTAGTTCTACTTCTTGTAGAACACACTTTTTGAAAATGTCATACTAAGTCCATGCCATGTGCACAAACTCGATAAAGGAGAAGGCATCACATAAGGCGGTGTGCCTCCCGACCTAAACAAAAATGCTTCAAAAAAAAAAAAAAAAAATTGTGCGGGACATGCTTAGTAGAAAATGAATGTCAATCGATTCGTAGAAAATAATTTTGAAACTTACGGGTAAATTATTTAAGAA
Organism: Nyctanthes arbor-tristis; assembly: GCA_963692815.1. Lineage (NCBI taxonomy): Eukaryota > Viridiplantae > Streptophyta > Magnoliopsida > Lamiales > Oleaceae > Nyctanthes > Nyctanthes arbor-tristis. The sequence continues at coordinate 28,200 of CAVNYN010218329.1, forward strand.
AGATAAGTGGGCACTTGACCTTGACAAGAAAAGCCCCACTAAGCATCACCAAGTCACAACTACCAAAAATGTTTGCCACTCTTTCACTTTGAAATCTGAAAAAGGACCGCGAAAAACCCCAAGTTCCCATTCAAAACAGACAAACTTTTATTTATTTATTATTATTACTATATTTTTATTTTTATTTTTTTTCTGAGGGAAAAACAAAATTTTATTATAGACAGATAATAAAAACAAAAAAAAGACCATTTGAATGATACTACGTCGTACGCCTTTGCCGCCACGTCCCTGTCTGTATCTTATTCACTTCACATACAAGTTCCCTTTATTTTTATGCTCCTATGTATAACAATTGAAAGATAATTTGTCGGATCCGTCGATTTTTTTTTTTTAATACAAGAATATAAAGTAAAACCATTCTAGAATCATGACGGTAAATTTAATATATATGTTGGTTGGATTATCCGTGTCATAAAGTCATTATTTTGCCTTCCTTTGTTGTAAAAAATTGTATATTTGTAATCTTTCTACAGAATTGATCTAAAACTCAACATATATAGCTTGGCAAGAGTTCTCCTACCATGTGAAAATTACTTTTGAGGGGTGAAATTATTTTTCCCCATTCATGGGGGGCCGGGGTGGAATTGGTAAAAAAATAGAATGGGGAAATTTAACTCCTCCAAATTACATTTTTCCCCTTCACTTGTATACGCTATTTGACTCGGGGGAATGATGGCAAGTACTCATGTAGCAGTACGCAAAACTCAAATTTGTTTCTTTCACTATTGGGAGTGCTCTAATATTGAAAATGCTCTAAAAGACACATAATAGTTTTATGACACTTTTGTAGGTGTTGTTATGGCAAATGTATGTGAACTCGTGTACCCACATGGGACAGAAGTTGTTGTAACCAGTAACCACACCGCCCAAAGGTGCTAGAAAAGTTTCAAGAAAAAAAAAGCAGAATTAGCTTTTAATCGTTTCTCATTTATTTACCTCTCCACTGCACATTCTTATCGATGATAATAATGATAATGACGATGATGATGATGATGTTATTTATTTCTTTTGATAATGTTTAGGAACCTATTCTCCTATGCACACCACATAGAGCAGCCCAAATGTAATTTCTAAGACCCACATGTGGATTTTCCCACATAGCGTACAAGGGAAACCGCCACATGCAAAACCCTCGAAGGTTATTAAACATTATCATTATCATAATATAGTTGGTTGTAAAAGAAAAATGATATTTATACACACAAAGTATATAATTTTTTTACAGTATTTATTTAAGTGTCATTTACCCCATCTTCTTTGAAATCACAAATTTTAAAAAATATGGGTAATTAAAAAATGTGTATATAAAACTTATACACCTTGTGTGTAAAAATAACACTTCTAAAATGCAAGTCCATTTTTCAATGAACATTCTCATTATTCCGTTCACAAATTGTACCAAAAAATTCGACAATATAGAGAGAGTAGTAATATGCCCGTGCCAAGCCAAAAATAGACTAGTAGAGCTAGCAGGCATCATTAATGCGCCCTCTGCCACATTACTTGTCGTATTCAAATTCAAAATCGATTTTTCAACCAATTTTATTTTATTCATTAATTAATTCCGACATACTCCAAAAGGAACACCAACCCAAATCATGTGAACATTGATGACATACCAACTCAAGTAAACACGTTAGAACTATAAGGAAAACTAGCCATTTTTATTACACAACATTTATAAGCAAATTCAATAAATATTACATCATAGGAGGGCTGTGGATTTCCCCCATCACTTACAATTCTGCAGCACACAAAATATTGAGCCAAGCATCCACTTATTCACCCATTCACTACTCATTAATTACCACCCCCCCCCACCCACAAAGTAATTTAAAAAAAAAAAGATCCCTCCTTATATTTTACTTTTCTGTAATCTATAATAGTAATATATAATATTTTCATTAAAAGATGGAGACATTATCCAAGCAAGCAACCAAAATAACCTTAAGCATCTCTTCTTGTTTTCCTACATGTCCTACTACCATGACTTCTTCACTTGTTCCTACCTTGTTTCTTCACAACTTGCCGGGCCAAAAATGCCCAAAATCAGTAGGTCCAATCCTTAGGAGGGTACCCTCCACGAGCTGACAAGCTCAAATCGAGCTGTTGTTGTACTAACAACGCATTCCTTCTAGCCGTTAAGGCATCTGCACAGTAAAATTCAACAATGTTAAGCAACAAAATGTACATTAAATGTTCACAAAACAAGTGAGTCAATGAATTAGAGGGGGTACCATGTTCTGATATGAAGCCGGTGTTGAACCTTGGGAGGGACGGAGAGTGACAATTCATGTCGATGAAGTTCGTGTTGAGGGCATCCAAGACTTTATCCGGAAGCGAGGCATTTGAACCAACTGCACAAAGAATGTCAAACACATGAAGCCTCTTAACATATTATCATCTTCAACTAAACCATATGATTCGCATCAAATCGGATGTACAAAGAGAATTAGTCCATGGCTCAAAATGCCCCGCATAAGGATCTATAAAGCAAGCAAGATTTGTTCCTTTTGACTTGTAGACGCGAATTTGGGAGACAAGATTGTTGATAAAAAGAAAAAAAAAACATTCAAAAACCGACCAAGAGCAAAGTTTAGTACATTCAAAAAGAGATGATTAATATATTCAAGGGAAAATTTGTCTTGTGAATGTGAACAAAAAGGAATAAAACCTAATCCAACCAAACAGTGACAGAATCAGAGAGACCTCACATGAAACTCACATCAGACAACAGAGTGTATTATTGTAAAAACTACCTGGTAAAACCCCACAAACTGTTACCTCGAATTTGAAATTTTCAATTGTTGGACCACAGGTTTGTCAAAGAACAATATATAATAAGAAGAAAATTCATATACCTTAGTTGTATAAACAGACAAAGAGGCTCCAAAAAGGAGCCAAAAATATGACTAATTTGAACAGAGCCCAGAACGTGAAAATTTCAAATTTCAAATAGATCCAAAGAAATTTTGCAACATTCAGGGGAAATGGAAAAGACTGATTAGCTGTAATATACCTAGCTTCTTGCGTGAATCTGAAGGGAACGCGTTTTTGTCATCATTACTCCCATATCTTCGAGGCAAAAAGACCCCAGTCCCAGCACATCCCCTTTTCGTACCGCCACCGCCGCCGGGTCCTGCCCTAACACCACTAAAATACTCACCAAAAGCCACCGCCGGCCTACCTCCTACGCTGACCTTCTGGGTAGGACGAGACTGGTATGCTGCTAGCTGCCGGCTGTACCACATTCTGTACTGTGGGTTCATCATGAACTGCTCTGCCTTTTTCACTTGCTGAAACTGTTGAATATGAACAAGGCTTTAAAAACGGCATGAAAATTGAACAAGAAAATGCAGAAAGAGTACAGAATTAAAGCGAAGGAAAAGAAATTACTTACGCCGATGTTGTTGAAAACAGCGGAGTTGGTGGATTTTTCGGGATACTGATGTTGAGGGAGGATTCTGGGCGGGCCCGGAAACCCATCACCGGCGTTCGGTTTGTACGGCGAAACATGACCCGTGGGTTGGTAAATCAGGTCCCATGGCTTGTTATTAACCCCAAACGGCGTAGCCGGAGGGGAAGGAAGGAGAGAGGAGGCATTCGGGCTGCCGGCCTTAGACCCGACGGTGCTCCGGCCTGACCAGCTTCCGACCTGTGTCAGCGTCGACTGGGGCGAACCAGACATCACCCAACTCTTCTAGAAAAGGGAAGGAAAAAAAACCCCAAAAACAGAGAACATTTAGCCAAAACTCAAAAATGGGGCAAAGATAGAGACAGAGTAATAAATTCAGCGAAAATGGCACCTCGAGATTTTGATTCTTGGTGGGGTTGAGCTGATGGTGACTCGGAAGAAAAGAGAAGCGAGTTAACTGGCGAGTTACAGCGGCAAGCATATCTTCGTCATCGCTCTCTGTTTCTGGAAAAGCCAGTGCATAGTTCCCAAAGTCGAAGGGAAATTCAGTGGGGAAGCAGAACTCAGGAACTGGGTCGTTTTTCTTTCTGAAGTTCTCCTTCTCCAAGAGGAAATCCTCGTCGGTGAGGAACTCCGACGGCAACCAAAATTCTGGTCCCTGAAGCCTATCTGCAGCCATGGATGAAGGTCTCAGAGTGAGTGAGTGAGTGAGAGTGAGGGTGTTTTGGTGGATGGGTAGGGGGTGTAGGGAGAGAGCAGAGAAAGTTTATGGTTGCTGGTTGAGGAAGATACAATAATAAGTATGAAGTGAGTAATTTGCAGGCATGGCACAGAGAGAGAGAGGGACCCAAAGGGGGAGAGAGAGAGACAGAGAGAGAGAGTGTGTTGTTTTTTCGGAGGGTTTGCTTTTCTTTTATTTTTAAGGTTTTGGACAAAAAGAAATTCAAAATGAATAAACATTTTGAATTTGGGTAGAGGGATTAAAGTGGGATGGGCCCTTAATTTCATGCAAGAAATCAAACGGTGGCAATGGCGGTTGTGAGTACATTTGGCATCTTACATGAAGGGGCTGTATTTGCTGTTATCGATCGAGTCAGATCAGACTTTATGTATAGAATTGTCACTAAAAATAGCCACATGTCTATTGACAATCGAATTCTATACACACAGTTCGATCTGACTCAATAGAAAAACTACTAGACACTCCTTTCATCGCATAACAATAGACCTATATCAGTTTTTATGTAGATTAAGAAATGTGAATTAATATGGTTGGAAATAGAAAATTTACAGATGATTCCCTAATATGCCCTTATTCAGTATTGAATCATTGTATTTAGTCAACATAGTCATTAAATGGACTAAGATCATATTTGAAAAAGAAATTATTAACTTCACCCTTATTTCTATAAATGGACTATAATTTGAGACAAATAAAAATAAAAACTGAGCATATTTTTATGAGACAGAAGGATTATATATTAGAGATCAATAATTAAGTGGTTGGCCAAGCGCATCTCTAATGCAAGGGGCAGACTTCCAAAGGTCACAAGGAGAGATACACACACAAAAAATGAAGTGAACCTCACATGTTTCCTATTTTTTTTAATTTTTTTCTTTTAATCACTTTTCACTCATTTACACCAATTTTTCCTCAATTGTTCTTCCTCATGTCAATCCCAAGGTCCAAAACCACACCTTCATCTTCACCTTATCCACTCCTATTTTATCATTATTTTTGAATTTCTATATATCTCTCTCCTCTAGAGCTAAGCATCAGATCCGAAAACTCAACTACCCGACCCATGGGTCGGGTCAATGGGGTCAACGGGCCAGTGACGAGTCGACTCTGGAAAACCCGACTCGAACGAGTCGGGTGACGGTTCGACTCCGTGGAATCCGGTCAACCTGGTTAAGACCTGAGTAACCCATTTTTTTTTTTTTTGCCTTAATGAAATTGTTTTAATTAATTACATATTTCATATTTACATTCAATTTGACAAATTTCACCTCATTTCATTATTCCACTCAAGGCACCCTCAAGAACCTTAGATATCATCAATTCTAACTTCCTCCACTGATCCGCCATCGATCCGCTGCAGCAATCGCTACCCTCTATCGCTAGTGCCGCTCCTTCGTTCGCTGCCGCCCTGCTACTGCCGTCTTCTCTTAGCCACCGCCCGTCGTCATCCGATCCCGCACTGCCACCGCCGCCACCACCCTAGCTTCATTTCTCTTTTTTTTTTTTTTCTTCCTCTGATTTTTGTGAAAAAAATATGAGATAAAGTTTATTTAGAAAATTCACTAATAAGAATATGGTATTTGTGGGATTTTGAATGTTGGAACTTGGATGATTGGGATTTTGAATGTTGAAACTTAGATGATTCACTGAAGACTGGGGGGCGTCCAAAGTGGGAAGGAAAGAATTAGGGCTAGGGACTTGGGATCTAGAGAGAAATGAATTTGTGCTTTTACAATATTGGGCCGATTTTTTTTTTTTTAAATTTTGGGATGTTTAGCTGCCCAAACTGCGAACTGACTCGACCTAGTTGAGTTGGGTTTCAGAACCAAGTCGGATCGGTTCGGTTCTGAAACTTGAAACCCAACTAACTGTCGGGGTCGGGGTCGGGTTGGGGTTGGGCCCAAACCCAACCCGATCTGTCCGATGCCCAGCCCTACTCTCCTCTTTTTCACTTTTCCTGCTTCTTTTTCCTTCACCCTTTTCTACTCACACATTCAATTTAAATAATTATCTCCTCATACTCTCTCTCATCTATGACCTTCACCTCCATCCTTTACATTAGAGATGCTCTAAATAGTGGAGGGGCTGCACAAGCCGTCTTGAAGCATAATTTTAATCAAATGTAGAATTCTTTAGAGACGATATGCGAGACTTATTCGTTTGATTTCACCATTATAATCTTATGTAATTGTGAGATTGGACAACTATTTAAATACAATTACACGTTTATTGAAACTCAAAATATCATTGCACTAATCCTCTTTCTACTTTGAAATAGATTAAAAAAATAAATAAAGAAATAGAATGTTAGCGGTAGTTATCGCATCTCCAATGACAATGTCCATTGTAATTTTCTAATACTCCAATAATTCTGAACACTTGATACTCCTAGCCAATTAATACCTACATGTGAGTTTAGGGGTGCAAACAATTGAAACTCCTAAATTTATATGTAGATTCTTAATTTGGCGATGGACCAAAAATCTATCTACAACATATGCTTTGGACGATAGAACTAGCGTATATTCTATGGTGTCTATTGGAAACTATTGATAGAGTTCAATGTATTATATGGCAAATGTTCATTGGACAAATTGGAAGATGATGACCCCATTCCCCCTTCCAATATGTCCAATAGACACTTAGCACATAATACAATAGACTTCATAAATGGGATACAATGGACAACATAGAAAAACTAGTAGACTTAGTGGGTCACGTGTAATATTGGTAGAGAAGATAGAGAAAGAAGAGAGGATTGTGAAAGACAAATTTTATAACACTTATATGTGATGTTATCCATATGTCTCATCTGACTACATATATACACGTCACGTGAGTATATGTAGTCACATAAGGCCTTCATTATATGTCGTAAAGATATTCATATAGGTGTTAGAAAATTATTATTGTAAAAGATGTTGAATAGGCGTCTAACACTTCACAGTGTCATTGGACATTGAAGATATTTTTATGGCATTGAATTTTCGTGTGCTACTATGTTTTACAATTTGTATACTTTATTATCCTTTGAAATCTTGCATTTTTTTTTGTAGGAATTTATGAATTTCTACTATATATATAATTTGTAAAAAATTTATACAAATAGTAGTACGAGTAGTACTTCTCTTTTCTTAAGCTACAATTTGTACTCTCCTTTTTACAATAGTAGTACGATACACGTCATACAGCCGTATGACATCATATTATGTCATATATATAGTATTAGATCAGTTTTATCTGTTATCATTCTCTATCACGCTATAATCTGAACCTTTCACCAATTAACACTTTCTGTTGAGTGAATTTTTAATATTCCAGAAATAGGTAAATTTCACATATGCTCTCCAATCTTTGCACTTTATCTCAGTTGGGTCCCCATCCTTTTATAAATTGACACATGAGGTCCTTACTCTCAAAAAATTGACAATTATACAATTAGCTCTTTAAAAAAAAATTAGAAAAAGTAAAAATAATAAAAAATAAAATAACTTTTTCTATATCATATATATCTACCTTTCAATCCATCCCCACCCCAACTCGACTAGAAATGACAAATTCTAGCAATAAAATTTTTTTGGGAAGGGATAGGGCAATTTCTAGCAATAATGGGAGAATCGACAGTAAAACGCAGATATCCCTTTTGCTAGCTAAATTTGTCATTTCTAATCAAGTTAGAGGTGGGAGTGAATTACTAAAAAGTCTAGTGGGATTTTTTTTCCCTTTTGCTTTTTAAAATTCTTCTATTTTTTATTTAAACAGTAACAGGTATAAAAGTCATTTTAATGACATTAGAGACCTATACGCCAATTTGTGAAAGATTGAGGAAATAATGGGTTGAAAAAAAAAAAAAAAA
>CAVNYN010218335.1:0-30105 GCA_963692815.1 Nyctanthes arbor-tristis
CATGCCTTTTACAGTAGATTAATCAATTAAACTGGGGTTGAATCTTGAATTTCATCTTTCTTAAAAAGTATGCCCTTAATAGTGTAGATTTTTTTTTTTCTAATTATTATTCTACTTTCCTTTCCTGAGACTGCCTCTGATGTTGGAAATAATTCAAAGAAACTGGAGCTTTTTTTTTCACTTTTTTTTTTTTTTTTGGGGTGTGGTGAGGGTGGGGTGGGGTGTAATCAATATATTCATTTTAACTTCTTTCAAGAAAGAAGAAAGAATTCATAATCAAGTCAAATGAAATGAGTTGCTATCTTAATTGATAGGTGTAGCTAGGTCTCTACAAGAGAAACATTGAAGACGTCAAAAAGGCCTTTAATTTCAGTAAATACAAAACTTTTAAATAAAAAAATATAAATTTCCCATTCAAGAAACATATAATGGAAGTTCTTAGACGAAAAAAAGGCAAAAAATTCCTAAAATACAATCATCATTGAAGCTCAGCACTTTATTCCCTACAAATATATATTTTGTCCTTGTTCAAGTCCCTTCACAGGGGCGCCTACACAATTCCCGACAAATATTTTGTCGTTATTCAAGTCTCTATACGGCAATCTGATTGTCTCATACCTGTCTATAGTAAAGCTTCTAAATTTGTGGGAGAGCCATAGAATTAGAGGAAATTAAATACAATTACTCTTAAATCACATTTTCACAATCAAAATCAATCATGTCTCATCACAGAATATAAAATGATTTGAGTATAACTAAAAAGGAAAACCTGGAGTACTATAAACAAATATTTATCACTTCATATTTTAGGATATTATTGCAAGAATACCTGTTCAAATACTTCGAGTGAAGAAGATGAGGCCATCTCCTATGAATGAATTGTCAAACACAAGAAGTATAGAAGACTCTTGCTTATACTTATGGTGAGTTATTGCTCAAACAATTGAGATATTGTAATTAATGATTTAAATTTCAGTGTCAGATTACAGTAATTCATAACTGGCAATCAATGTGGTCATTAGTTACTTATTTTGTCCTGTATTAGAGAGGCGGGATGAGTAAAGTCAAATTTATTTGAAGTTAAAGATGAAATGATAACAAAGGAACAATTGTTGGTTACTTATTTTTTTAAGTTATGCCTTTTATTTCCCTACAAATATTTTGTCGTTGTTCAAGTTTGTTCACGAAGATTTGCACAATTCCCTACGAATATTTTGTTGGATCATTCATATCTATCCATGACAGTCTGAAAATTAAATATTTACTCTTAAATCACATATTCACAATCAAAATCAATCATGTCTCATCCTAGAATATAAAATGATTTGAGTATAATTAAAAAGAAAAAACAAGAGTACAAACAAATATCTATCACTTCATATTTAAGGGTATTGCAAGAATACATGTTCAAAGACTTCAAGCGAAGAAGATGAAGCCATCTCCTATTAATGAATTATCAAACACAAGAAGTATAGAAGACTGTTGCTTATCCTTATGGTGATTACTTATGGTGAGTTATAAATCGCTCAAGTAATTGAGATATTGTAATTAATGAATTAAATTTCAATGTCAGCTTACAGTCATTCATAACTGGCAATTAATGTGGTCATTAGTTACTTATTTTGTCTAGTATTGGAGAGACGGGATGAGTAAAGTCAAATTTGAAGTCAAAGATGAAGAGCTTGTTTGAAGCTTTTTATTTGTGTAATTTATAAAGGGAATTTATAATGAGTGGAAATGAGTTGTGGAGATTTAATTGAAGTTTGAAATGTGTGGTGATTGTTGAATAGTTATCAAATCACGGTAGGTAAATTTATAAAGAGAGAAAATAAAGAGGTTCAAACAACCCCGAAATGATGACAAAGGAACAATTGTTGGTTACTTATTTTTTTAAGTTACGCATTTTAATTTTTATTCCCTACAAATGTTTTGTCGTTGTTCAAGTTTGTTCAGAAAGATTTGCACAACTCCTGACGAATATTTTGTCGTCATTCAAGTCCATCCACAAATCATCTCATAGCTGTCTATAGTAAAATTTCTAAATTTGTGGGAGAGCCATATAATTAGAGGAAATTAAATACAATTACACTTAAATCACATTTTCAAAATCAAAATCAATCATTTCTCATCACATAACATAAAATAATTTGATTATGACTTAAAAGAAAAAACAGGCGTATAAACAAATATTTATCACTTCATATTTAAGGGTATTAATTATTGCAAGAATACCTGCTCGAAGACTTCAAGTGACGAAGATGAGGCCATTTCCTATAAATGAATTGTCAAACACAAGAAGTATGGAAGACTCTTGCTTATACTTACGGTATGCTTGAGATATTGTAATTAATGAATTAAATTTCAGTTTCAGATTAGAGTAATTCATAACTAGCAATTAATGCTGTCATGAGTTACTTATTTTGTCTTGTACTAGAGAGGCGGGATGAGTAAAGTCAAATATGTTTGAAGTTAAAGATGAAATGATAGCAAAGGAACAATTGTTTGTTACTTATTTTTTTAAGTCATGTCTTTTATTCGTCGTTGTTCAAGTCTGTTCACGAAGATTTGCACAATTCGCGACGAATATTTTGTCATCATTCAACTCTATCCAGGACAGATCATCTCATAGCTGTCTATAGTAAAACTTCTAAATTTTTGGGAGAGCCATATAATTAGAGAAAATTAAATACAATTACACTTAAATCACATTTTCACAATTAAAATCAATCATGTATCATCACATAATGCCTTATCACATAATATAAAATGATTTGAGTCTAACTAAAAAGAAAAAACAGGAGTATAAACAAATATTTATCACTTCATATTTAAGTGTATTATTACAATAACGCATGTTCAAAGACTTCAAGTGAAGAAGATGAGGCCATCTGCTATGAATGAACTGTCAAACACAAGAAGTATAGAAGACTTTTGCTTATACTTATGGTGAGTTATAAATCGCTCAAGCAATTTAGATATTGTAATTAATGAATTAAATTTCAGTGTCAGCTTACAGTCATTCATAACTGACAATTAATGTGGTCATTAGTGACTTATTTTGTCTTGTATTGGAGAGATGGGATGAGTAAAGTCAAATTTGTTTGAAGTTAAAGATGAAATAATAGCAAAGGAACAATTGTTGGTTACTCATTTTCTTAAAGTTATGCCCTTTACTTTATTCCCTGCGAATATTTTTTCGTTTCAAGTCTATGTCACGGAGATTTGTACAATTCCCGACGAATATTTTGTCGTCATTCAAGTCTATCCACAACAATATGATCTTCTCATAGTTGTGTATAATAGAACTTCTAAATTTGTGGAAGAGCCATATAATTAGAGAAAATAAAATACAGTTACACTTAAATCGTATTTTCACAATCAAAATCATTCTGTCTCATCACAAAATATAAAATAAATGATTTGAGTATAACTAAAAAGAGAAAACAAGGTATAAACAAATATTTATCACTTCATTGACTGTATTATATTATTCAAGAATGCCTATTCAAGGACTTCAACTAAAGAAGATGAGGCCATCTCTTATAAATTGTCAAACACAAAAAGTATAGAAGGCTATTGCTTACACTTATGGTGAGTTATAAATCGCTCGAGCAATTGAGATATTGTAATGAATTAAATTTCAGTGTCGGATTATTGTAATTGATAAATGACAATTAACATGGACAATAGTTACTTATTTTGTCTTGTATTGGAGAGGCGAGATAAGTAAAGTCAAATTTGTTTGAAGTTAAAGATGAAGTGATAACAAAAGGATAATTGTTGGTTACCTATTTTTTTTTAAAGTTTTGCCCTTTATTCCTACAAATATTTTGCCGTTAATCAAACCTATTCTCGAAAATTTGCACAATTCCCTACAAATATTTTGCCCTTACTCAAGTCTATATATTCATGATAATTTGATCATTTCGTTATTGTCTCCAGTAAATTTTCTAAATTTGTGGGAAAAGCCATATAATTATAAGAGAAACAAAATACGATTTCATTTAAATTGCGTTTTCACAATCACAATCAATCATATTTCATCAATAAAATATATAAAATGATTTGAGTATACGTAAACAAATATTTATGACTTCATTAAGTTATTATTGCAAGAATATCTATTCAAAGACTTTAACTGGAGAAGATGAGGCCATCTCTTATTAATTGCCAAACACAAGAAGTATAGAAGAACATTGTTGCTTACTTATAGTGAGTTATAATCACTCAAACAATTGGGATATTGTAATAAGTTCTGTATCAAATTATAGTAATTGATAAATGGCAATTAATATGGTTGTTAGTTATTTATTTGGTCTTATATTGAAGAGGCGGGATGAAAAAAGTTCAAAATATTTTTGAAGTTGAAAATGAAACGATAATAAAAGAGGCAAACGTTGGTTACTTATTTTTTCTGAAGTCGTGCCCCTTATTCCCTACAAATATTTTGTTGTTATTCTAGTCTATTCACAAAAATCTGCGCAATTCCCTACAAATATGTTGTCGTCATTCAAGTCTATTTATGATAGCCTCGTCATTTCATTGGTTTCTAAAGTAAAACTTTGTGGGAGAAGCCATATAATTAGAGAAAACAAAATAGAATTTCATTTAAATCACATTTCCACAGTCCAAATCAATATGTCTCATCAATAGAATATAAAATGATTTGAGTAGAATTAAAAAGAAGAAGAAAAAAAAAGAGGCGTATAAACAAATATTTATCACTTCATTAAGGGTATTATTGCAAGCTAAAGAAGATGAGGCCATCTCTTATAAATTGCCAAACACAAGAAGCACATAGAAGACAGTTGCTTACTTATAGTGAATTATAAATTGCTTGGACAATTGGGAATGAATTAAATTTCTGTGTCAGATTATAGTAATTGCTAAATGACAATTAATGTGGTTGTTAGTTATTTATTATGTCTTATATTGGGATGGTCAGTAAAGCTCAAATTTTTTTGAAGTTAAAAATCGAAATGACAACTAATGAGATATATAATCGTTAGTTACTTATTTCTTGAAGTTGTGCCCTGTATTCCCTACAAATATTTTCTCGTTATTCAAGTCTTTTCACGACATAATAAAAAGTCTATTTGCGAAAAATTAATTAATTTGTCATTCAAGTTTATTGACAACAGTTAGGTCATTTCATAACTATCTACCTTAATTCTAAATTTGTGGGAGAATCATATAATTAGAGAAAACAAAATACAATTTCACCTAAATCACATTTTCACAATCAGAATCATCATGTCTTACCATAGAATAAAAATGATCTAAGTATAACTAAAAAGAAAAAGGAGTAAAAAAAGAAAAATATTTATCACTTCATTAAGGGTATTATTGCAAGAATACCTGTTCAAGGACTTCAACTGAAGAAGATGTGGCCACCTCTTATCAATTGTCAAACACAATAAGTATAGAAGATTGTTGCTTACTTATGGTGAGTTATAAATTGCTCCGGCAATTGAGATATTGTAATGAAATAAATGTCTACGTCAGATTATAGCTATTGATAAATTAAAATGGCAATTAATGCAGTTGTTAATTACTTATTTTGTCTTCCTTCAAAATAATTACTTATTTTATACGTCTCATTATATTGAAAATGCTAGATGAGAGAGTTCGAACTTTTTTGAAGTTAAAAGAAGAAATGATAACAAAGGAGACAATTGTTAGCTTTTTTTTTTTTTTTTTTTGGAAGTTGTGCCCTTTATTCCGTACAAATATTTTGTCGCTATTGAAGTCTATTCACGAAAATCTGCACTATTAGCGACAATCTAATAATTTCATAACTGCCTATAATAAAACTTCTAAATTTGTGAGAGAAGCCATATGTTTGAGAAAACAAAATACAATTTCACCTAAATCACATTTTCACAATCAAAATCAACCATGTCCCATCATAGAACAAAAATGATTTGAGTATAATTAAAAAGAAAAATGACGAGTATAAACAAATATTTGTCACTTCATTAGGGTATTATTGCAAGAATACCTATTCAAGGACTTCAACTGAAGAAGATGCGACCATCTCTTATTGTCAAACACAATTATAAAAGCTGCTTATTTATGGTGAGTTATAAATCGCTTGAATAATTGGAATATGTTGTAATGAATTAAATTTCTCTACCAGATTATAGTGATAATTATTGATAAATGGCAATTAATATGGTCATTAGTTATTATTTTGTCTTATATTGAAAGGGTACTAGGATGAGTAAAGCTCAAATTTTTCTGAAGATGAAGATGAATAGCTACTTATTCTTTGAAGTTGTGCCTTTTATTCCCCACAAATATTTTGTCATCTCCAAGTGTATTCACGAAAATCTACTCAATTCCCTATAACTATTTTCTTGTCATTCAAGTCTTTTCATGATAATCTGATTGTTTCATTGTTGTGTACAGTATATACTAAAACTTCTATATTTATTTGCCGGAGAAGCCATATAATTAGAGAAAACAAAATAGAAATTAACTCTAAATCACATTTTCACTATCAGAATCAACTGAATCAATCATGTCCCATCAATGGAATATAAAATGATTTAAGTATAACTAGAAGGAAAAAAAAGAAGCATAAATATTATCACTTAATTAAGGGAATTAATATATATTGAAAGTCTAATTGTTCAAGGACTTCAATTGAAGAAGAAAAGGTCATCTTTTATGAATTGTCAAACACAAGTCGTACAGAAGATTGTCACTTATATATTGGTGAGTTATAAATTGCTCGAGAAATAATAGAGATACTATAATGAATTAAATCCCTGTACCAGATTATAGTAGTAATTGATAAATAGCAATTAATATGGTCGTTAGTTACTTATTTTGTCTTATATCAAAGAGGTGAGATGACTAAAGTTCAAAATTTTTTTATGTTAAAGATTTTTTATCGATGTATAAATACTGATTTAATTAATTTCATACACATTTTACCTTTTGTACGTATATTGCTTTTTGGTAGATTTCATTATATTGAAATTTAATTAATTAATTGATAATGATAAATGATAAAAGAAAAATGAATGAGAAAAAGGTAAACAAAAGGTATCAGTTTCAAATGAATACTAGTTAAGAATATAATTAATAATGATTTTTATTTGTTTAGATATTTAAGAGAACTGCAATATTTCTTGGATTTACGGTAATTTATTAACTTGTTTCGAAAAACATATCCAATATGGAAGAATTAATGTGAAACTGCTAGTAATTATATTGCACAATTTTCTCCTTCCAAATGCGAACCCGAGCCACTTCTGCTTCAGAAAAATAATTAAAACCCATTTTCTTGTGACAAAAATATGCAAATATATACAAATGCAATCCCCAAAATATGCACAAAAAGTGCACAAAATGCATTATTATTTACACATGCATTATGATCCCTTGTGACACATCTATAACATAATTATCTGTTCATTTTGCACCAAATCTTATAGAAGTTTGACACTAGAAAAATATATATTATAGAAATTTTATTCTTGAAACTTTTAGTGACTAGCTAGTTGAGAGCACGTTCTTTGCACATGTACTATAAGTGATCGATAACTATGTCAACTTTTGAAGTAGTAATAATAGTGTTAAAAGACATTTTTCTTTTTTTTTTTTTAAGGATTAATGACAAAATTTTTCTATCCCATATTTTATAAATTTAATTTTTTTATTAAAAAAAGAACAAAACATTCTAGATCTTGATGATTAAAGAATATTGATTTTAGTTTGATTCCGCAATAAAGAAAGAAAAAAATACACGAAATATGGTTGAAAATATTCTAATAATTTTATAAATGTCAATGATTGATGTTGGTTTTAAAAGAAATGTCGATATTAATTAATTTTTTTTAAAAAAAAGCTTTAACCAAATGATTGATGAAAATGAGATAAATATTTTTAAGACATAACTAAAATGATTTTCGGTTTAGATTGTGCTTTCTCTATTTTTATTCTTTTTATTAATTACTAGTCATTTCACCCGTGTGTTGTACGTGATGCTTTGACCAAATAAAATAAATAACATATATAGTATAATCTAAGAGTGTGTAAAAACTGTTAAAAATCTATATGTGTTTCAGCAAAAAATGATATATAAAAGTATTAAAGAAAAATCCAACATAATCATTTGGAAAAATTAATGTTAGAATTAACCCGCTTCAGTATTGTCAGTTTCAGAGTGAACGGGATAGTGGACAATAATTATTATTCAAAAAGCTATTACATTTTAAAGGCACCGGAGAGCCCTTAAGATAACCTGCATTCAGCAAGCGAAATTGAGTTAATTATGCCAAACATTACATAATAGAACTATAGAGTTGACATATACTTAGAATTTAGATACCTAACACTTAAAGAAAACATATGACTATAAATTGTTGAATACCTCCTTGTTAACAACATTCAACGTAGACTTGCTAGGGTCATCGTTATCGTCACATATCATAAACTTCAACACATAATGATTCGTGACCCTCGAAACGGTTACATACAACTGCACATAGTTATCAAAACTGGACCGGCCGGTCGGACCGGAAAACAGGTGACTCGGCCAAGTGTCTGGTTGGTTAACAATTGATTAGCAATACGTAATCGAACCGAAATTGACCCGGTTGACCTGGCGGGTTTCGCAAAGAACCGGTGATCCGAAAACCGAAAAACCACTCAGGTTATTGCACATCAAAGAAATTTAGAACTCAATAGTCAATTAACGTCTTTTAACATCTATTTTTCACCTAATACCACTTTTCATCGTCGTTCGATATAGTCTCGCCATCCAACAGTCACATGTCAAAAATTCCAATTCAAGGTGAATTACATCTAAAAGATATTTATTGGTTTCATTTTTACTTGTGCATAATGATATTTAATTATAAAATTATAGTAAAATTAACATCAATGGTAATTATTCATGCTATATTTGTCAAAAATAATTCAACAAGTTGATCATAATTGACCCGTCGGTTCAACCGCAGAGTCACCGGTTGAATCAGTGAACTAATAACCCAGGTCCTAGGCCGGTTCAATGTCCGAGCCAGGTCTAATAACTATGCAACTGCCTATAGGTGAACACATACCTCCGAAGGAAAATACCAACATTCTTGAAAGATTGACCTTGACTCTTGTTAATAATCATAGCATAACAGACTATCAACGGGAACTGTCTTCGCTGAAAGGTGAATAGCAGTCTAATGTCTGACGGATTGAGGGTTAATATGTAAATAACAATATAACCTTTTAATAATTCATTCGTAAACTGCTGGTTTCATTTAATAAATATTAAAGAATTAAATTTGGTTATAAGAATGTAAAAAAACCATAGATTATATATATAATGAGTTATATAGAAGTCAATTCAACTCTGAAAAAGCTGATAGTTTAAATAATTAACGTACTCAAATATTGAAATGTTTGAGTGAAATGTTTTTAAGCTAATATAGAAATCAAACTAACAATATAATTAATATTGTCCCGTATTGACGTATATAAAGTCTGTGCCATGTAAAATTTACCACGAAAGAAAAGTGGACAAAATAAAATTAGACAATTTAATATTCATCTGGATGAGTGAATTTTTTTTTTTTTGATCATTATTAAATTAGATGTTAAAAAATTGTCTCATTCCAAATCAAGCTATTGGCTATCGTTTCTGGTAGCCATTGACAGCTCACAGGGAAGGGTCTCCCACCACCTTTGGCAAAAGGACCTTTTGCTCGATTTAATGAAAGGTTAAAGACCTAACGCGTTGAAAAAAAGATTAGGGATTTAGTTGATACTAACCTTAAAATTTAGGGACGGTAAGTGAAATTAACCCCTTCAAAAATGAAAAAAAAAAAAAAAAAAAAGAAAGAAACTCCTATCTTACTATGATAAACAATGCTCCCATGGCAATTTTTTCAATCTGGGCTCTTTATTAAGGAGTCCGTAGTTGTTAAAAAAAAAAAAAAAAACCACTTGAATTTACCATTGCGCGCTCTCATTGTTTCTCTAAAAAAATTGTTGTCAGGGTCGAGGATAAATGGGTGTTTAATTCTTGTCAAAAATTATGAAAATGGATCACAATTCATGAAGGAAATTCTGTAAATGATGAAATTGACTAGATTTGGGAGAAATTAATGTCCTTGAAGTGGAGACTAAGGGTATTTGATTTTTTTGAACAAGCTATAACAATGAGTAACAATAAATATGAAAATTTTTTAGCACTTTTACTAGGTGCCATTCATGTTTCACATAAGTCATTTGAATTTTGACAAAATATAAGTGTAATAACGAATATGAAAATTTTCTAACACTTTCAGGAGGTACTAAATTCACGTAACACCCACATGAAAGTACCATAAAACTACTAACAATGAACAATGTGAAAACTTCATGAGCCCACGTCAATTTCATCTAGAGTCACCGAGTGGCTCCACGCCTCCACCCATCTTATGTGTCCTTGAAATCGAGGCTAAACGGGTGTTTGGTTTTTTTGACAAATTTTTTTAACAATAAGAGAAATGAACCGCGTGAAAACATTAAGAGCCATGTCGTTGAAAATTGAAATTCACCGGATATTAAGAATGTAGAGGTAGATTTTTACGTAAAAATTATAGCTTGCGTCAGCAAACTATAATAATATTTTAAAATATAATAGATTTCGAGTTCCTTTTTTTTTTTTTTTGGCCTTGTTTCGAACACTTCAAAAATATGGAGTTAAAGTGTTTTAAAAAATTAAAAACTAATTAAAAACACGCTGAAAATGGCAAAGGGAAAATGAAACTTTTGAGATTTTTGTAGTCTATTTTAAATCACACATGGTATGTGGATGATATTTCATTGACATATATCTCTTTTGAAAACTGAAATAAAAATAGTTTTCTACACGTTCTAATTTTGTTCGAATTATTTCTCATCATAATTGTATGAAATGAATGAGAACTTGGACCCATGAAGTTTTCGATTGTAAATGATGTTGGTAGCAACTATTGAAGCTTTACGTGTACTAAATTATATATAGAGTAACTTCAACACTATTTTCTACCTGCCATTTATCTTCAATGATATTTCGTGTTTACAAGTTGGTTTTGAATTAGCTTTAACCAAATTCATCTAATAATATATAAACGCAACACTGAATATTATTACATATAAAAACAAACAGTATCAACGTCGGTTGAATATAATCGAGCAAATATTATCGAAGGTGGCCAAATTACTCTTATCAACGTCAAGCCAACATATTGAATGAAGTTGAAGTATGTCCCCATCTCAATTTGGTCACCTCTTTTTGTCATTGCCTAGCTACCATAAGACCCTGACCAAACGTATTTAATTTTGTGATCCTGTGGATCTCTGTGGCAGGTGGTGGTCCTCTTTTTCTTGACTGGTCATATCATTCAAATTCAATAAGCTTATTTGAGATTCTTTTTCTTCAGTTTTTTTTCTTTTTTTAAATTTTAGTTCACCCGCTTTATATTTTTTTTCCCCTAAATTGACAAATTAAATATGATCATAAAGCCTTTATGTATCGAATAATGTGCTCTTCCGATCTTGATTTTAGATGCCTAGGGAAGAAGATGGTTGTTACTGAAATTGAAAATGCATGCCCTTAAGTTATTTTGTATACAATTTAACCGTTATCAACTCATGAAAAAAAATATAGTAAGAACGTTACCTTTTTTTTTAATAAAGGGAAATAATGGTGGGACAGGTGTCGTTCGAATCTTGAACCTTTTATTTGAAATTTGAACATTTAATCACTATATCACATATTGAACCATAAAAATGTTACCATTTTAAGTGCAAGCTCTCATTAATATCATTTTTAAGTTTTAAGGCTAATTTCAAGTAAGGTTGCTAAATTGACACCAAAATCTTTTATGACCACAACACATTTTAGTTTTAACTTTGTTTCATCTTTACTTCCATTTACATTTAAGTTCCAATTTTTTTCCCTTAAAATGTTGTTCTCCACTTTCAATCTATTAACATATATTGAAAATAGTCACTCTTCCCATCTTAAAATTTAGCTAAGATAACTGCCAGGTATTATAAATAAGTAAAAGGGTGACATTTTGAAAAGTACGATTGCACATTTTTTCATCATTTTTAAGCGTGATAATGAAATTCTTGAAGAAAATATTGTAATTAGGAATAAGAAACATGGTAATTAATGGAAGGTTGATGAAAAAAATACAAAGAAAAAATCGTAAGTACACAAATGTTACAAGAACTATAGTTGTGAACTGTTAATAAAATTAAAATGTGCTGCATTTAACTTAATTTAATAAAAAAAAGTGGCATGAATATATCTTCTCTTACAATAATAATAATCTGGCCTGCCTCTCCTCCTGCCTCTGCCCCTAAAAGAAATGTGCAATTATAGTTTAATTATTTATTATAATAAAGTCTTCCTTTTACTGTTCATTGACATTAAAGTATCAACGGCCTGTCTTTTCCCCCCCAAATTTCAATTTTTGGTTTTCCTGTCCATTTTAAAAATGAGGTAGCTAAAGTCCAGAGTTATAAACCTCACAAATTTACTTTTAATAATTTACAAAATTCATAAGAACTCATAGGTTTTGTTACTCATCCAGGGTTGGCCTTTCAGAATACGTGATCAATATTTAGTAACTTATTACTATGGTATACATATGACAAACAAGTTTTAAATTTATGAAAACTTAATGCGGACACTTACTAGAAAAATATTACCTGAATTTAAATCTTGTTTCTTTTGGTTAATAAATTATGCACTTCTACATCCTAATGCAAAAAAAAAAAAAAAAAAATTGTTCCCGCTGGCTCATATGTGAGGTTTCATGTTAACTTAATATTCTTGACTCAATGTTAGTTAACAAATTAAACTAACAGATCGAACTATACAAAAATTTCAACTCGACATAGACTTAGCCTCAAGCACCAACTCAGCTATGCCTATACACAACAAAGAGTTATATATGTTTATTTTATTTTATCAACATAGGCTTGACATTTCTAGTAGAATGAAAATATTCTTATAATTAATTATCATTTATCATGTAATTTGTTTTTCAGATACAAATTGTTTTTCTTTTTATAGGAACACAACACACATGGTACAGAAACACCACATGCCATCTAATGACATTTTTAACACGTAGTGTATTGCTTTCTTTTATTTTGCAAACTCTTATTTAAAATTGAAATAAAAGAGGAAAGATGTGTAAAACTTATACATATAGATGCCACGCCCATTTCGGGGGGAAAAAGGTCAAATATTAGGAAGGAAGCGAAGGACCAAAACATGATTATTCACTTGCTTGCATGTGAAATTATGAGAGGGATAATCGTAAGTGTACATAATTGCTTACCTACCATTAAACAAAATTTCCTCCAAAATAGAAACAAAATTTATTGAAAGGGATGGTTCCTCCATTTGGGTCCAACTCACATGGATTGTTATGCATATAACATATTTTGCTATTATTAAATTAAATATTAATTATTAATAGATTAGTTTTGTAATAAGGTGCAAATGTATTTGAGACACATGTGATCCACCACTTTTTTTTTTTTTACTTAATTGTTACTCATTCTTTAGTCACAAGCCAGTCTCTTGCATGCCTAGGAAGAGTATTACAAGTCTCCGCCCTGTAGGAACTACGAGAACATCTAAGGGCGCTTTGGCATCTGAGGGTCACGAACAGACTAGAGAACCATGTTCAATAAGTGAAACGTGTTAGTTGTCTATTAAATTTCGATTATTTCTAGGTAAAGGTTTCCTCATTTATCTAAACATGCTTATTGTAAAGAATAATTATGTTGCATCACTGATAACACCAGTGGACAGTGGTACTATAACCCTAGTCTCAAATGTCAAGCAATTAATGAAACGTATTAAGTGTGACTCATGATTTTACCTTTTGAACTGATTGATCATTTAATAACAATGTTATGTCACTTAATTTGGTGTTACAAAATGTTCAGCTACTCATATTATCACTTTTCATCAATTGAACATAAGTGGGTCTAGACGGGGAATTTCTTCTTAATATAAGTCGAAACTTGAAAGGGCACATGCGGATTCAGAGAATGTTTTTATGGATAAGATTTCCAAGACCCATATCCTCCATATCAAGATCTTGTCTTTTAGTTCAATTTCTTGATTTGCATTTTGCAATCTATAAATATTAGTTCATCCATACCTTGTTATGTGTCCTGTAAGATGCACATGGAGTATATAGAAATCTAAAGGACTACCCCCATGTGTAACATTTGAATTTTATGTATGTAATTTACATACATTATAAGTTAGGTCCTTTAGGGATGTGTGACATTGCAAGGTCAAGTGGACCCTGGACCAAGGTCTTGTTTGGATGGATTATGTCTCTATGCCAAGTACCAATATTTAACATTGGTATACTGTCAAAACTTTGATGTGATTGCAACATGTAATCTTGATCACTAATTAGGTAGAGGCACTAATTGGGACATCTATATTGCCGACAAGACTATTTTCTACCTGTTCGGTGCTAGTTTGAATGCAGTTATAATCGAAGTTAAAATTTAAAATTTACACTCGTGTTAGCACCTGATAAGTGTATTTTATATGTAAAAACACTTCTCTTAACTTATGCAATTCTATATGAAATCGAGTAGATTTCTACCTAATTTGTGTGAATATGGTTTATACAGGTGAAAAGCTCAAATTTGAGTGATACAAGGAAAAAGAATGATTTTTGAACCAAATTGAGACTTTGCATTCAAGAAATAGCATCGAGGTGCGACTGTTCGAGAGTTTGGGTTGAAAAGATCATCTGTGATGCGTTTAAAGAGAGTGAGGACCTTTACGTAGAGTCCAAGAAGTTTACGGACATGTTTAAAAGAAGGGAAAAAGCTGAAAAGGACCATTGCCGCAAGAAAAAGCCAAAGCAGGGACCGAAGTGCACGCCATGAAGAAGGCCGTGGGTAGGCCGCGGCAAGCATACCCGCGGCCACCTGTGGGAGTACCTAAAAATCTGTTGGCCGCGGCAAGCATACCCGCGGCCACCCGCGGCCCGTATCGGGGGAAATCCGTTTACGCGTTTTCGGGCCTTTTTGACACATTATAGGGTTCTAAGGCCTCCCTAACTATAAAAGAACGAGAACCCTGCGGTAGAAAGGGAGGATTCATGATAGAAAATAATTCTTGAGGGCTAGAAGATTGGAGCAAGGGTTGAAGCCGAGGTTCGCGCGAAGATTGAAGAGCGGAGTTCTTCGTTTGGTGCAAACGTTTCCTTCATTATTCTTCGTCTTTTATTGCTAGAATCTGGTCATGTATTCAAACCCTATGAATACTTTTGTTATGAATTCATTTATCATGCGTAACTAATTTTTCTTGTTGAGACAATCGATGAAGCAATAGACATGTTTTGATTGTGTTAATCGCATTCATGACTCTAATTGTTATTGCGTGCTTATTTTCTATTGTGATATGTAATTACCTTTTATGAGCCTGATCAACTTGTAATTGCGTTAGTGAATTCGTGAGGAAACCGAGAGGTAAGTCACCAATTTAGCACTTCAATAGAAAACATAAATTGCATAGAAGATAGAGATATACTTTTATGATTTGTGTGACCACATGAATAGTTTCTTGTTAATTAATGCACTCAACTAGGTTAAAATTCACATAGAGATATAGTGGGTTTACTTGGTTGGGTAGATTTGAATTTGCTCGAGAGAGGTTTTCAATTAAACTTGTGAAATTGGTTGTGAGTACGTGATGATGAATTGTCATAAATGGGATTGCATAATTGGAACGTCTGTTTATTGTGGATTCGTGAGTCTCAACGCTTTCATTTATATATTTTCTAGTCCATTAGTTTGAGTTCTTTCCTAGATTAAATAGATAGAGTATTTAATTCTAGTTTAAACAACATCACTATTCTTTTACAACTTTTTAGTTTTCTTATTCAACTGGTGTGAAATTAACTCAAGTGAAATAGGTGACAACTTTCCCTGTGGGATCGATATTCGGGACTCTTCTAATCCTATACTACTTGAACAATATCGTACACTTGCGATTTCGCCTGTCAGCACCTAAATTACAAACTACATTTCATGATGAATACATGCCATCTTCCGTAAAAAATTATATCATCAGTGAAAATGTGATTTAATGATTTTCTCGTGTGAGTGTGTGTGCAAAATTTGAATTTTGACTCCAATTATAATGGCACTCAGTATATGTACGCTTTTCAGACGGATCACTTTATTGTATTGTTATTTTATCTTTCATTTAAAATTTCAAAATAGTTTTCTTGTTTTTCTTCTTTACTCTCATTGTTGTAGTTTGTATAACATCGTTGATAGAGAGTTTGACAACTTGCTATGTCACTTTGAAATATACCACTAAATTTAATGACTTTACGTACCGAAACTTACAACAAAAAGAATAGTTTGACAAGTGCCTACTAGATCGACAAATTTTAGATCTCACCGGAGGAAAACAATTGCTTATGAGGACCACATATTTTACATAAAATTATGTAATTTCTAGTTTTTATTTAAGAATACTAGTGAAATAATATTCTTTTTCTTATGCATTTTCAATTTTATTTATTTATTTTTCTTTTTTATTTATTTTATTTTAGTTAGGAGAGACCAGACGTGAATCGATGAAGGCTTGGGATCAAAATGTAATAATTAGAAAAAGTTAAGAGACTTTGGCACGGTTACACAGCAAGATGACGGATCTCCAGTAATGAAATTTGCTAAGGAGATAGATAAGGCTCCTGATAAGGAGATAGATCGCGTACGTAGTGGAAATCTAATAACAGGGGAGCTGCTTTTATTATAATTCCGCCACGTAAGCGGCTAGACTCCTTATCAGGAGATAGATAATGCTCCTTAGCCAGACCGCTCCAGTAATAATTGTACATATATGTTTTTGTTTATTTACATATTTAATACAATCACCTAAGTAAAAGTTTATCACCACTTAACAGTCATTATTGAAAATTTACATGTACTGAGGCTGATAATTGTTTTAGCCAAATTCAATTCACCACTTCATTGCAATGACTACTTTAATCGAGGACACCACTTTCTCAATGAATGTCATTACTAGCTATCCTTTTGGGTAGCCAACTAGCCATAGCCCATATTCCAATTTCTTTTTCCTTTTTTCTTTTCTTGTTTTTGTTGGGTGGGGGGGGGGGGGACTTAGAGGAAAAAGATTTAAAAAAAAAGGGAGTGTGTTCCAAGATTCAGTAAGATGTGGTGGAGCATAGAAATTACGTCTTGAAACACTAAACACAGACGATTTATACCCTTTTCAAAATTACACAACATAAAACATAGATTAGTATCTTGGATCTATATGAACAATTCAAGTACAGAGTTTCATATTAAGAAGTCAAGCCAAAGCTGGGGGGGCGGGGACCATCGGAAATAATATGGCCAAACAACGAGGTTTATCCAAATAACGAGGTTCAACTGAACAATGAGTTTACATTAATTAGTTTAATTAGCATTAACGACGCTCTTCCGATCTGTTTGATGTCATTAGTTGGCATCTCTTTCACTAATTTGTAGATTAACTAAATAAACTAGTGAGGTAGGTAGGGGAAATTGAGAGAAAAGATTGCGCACTTGTTGAGATGGTTGAACCAATAAATCATTAAAAAGCTTTTATGCCCATGCTACAAAAAGATGAGTGACATTTAAAAAATGGGTACCTTTACGTTACTTTAGTACACAAAAAAATGGGGTCAAGACCAACTATTTCCTATTCCAAGCTCTTGTCAAAGGCCAAATGTCATGTGCATTTTTATAAGCAAAATAAACTCTCTTTGAAGTTTGGTGGGCATATTCAAGAGCAAGAAAAAGAAAAAGTTGGGTGCTTCAAGGAAAATTATGACAAAAGTTAAATTTCTTACACGGTAACATATTAATCGCTCAGTTTACATCACATTTTCCATGTGGGAAAAAAGTCGATGAAACAAGTGGCAACTCGTTTCAAGTTCTTTTTCTTGTTAATTCTTACTATTTGATAATGATATAAATTGTCTTCCTTCTGCACTGAGGAGAGACATATTTTCATACTATAGGAGGTCTGAATTGAATGAGGCATTAGTGATAAATGCTGAATCATGTGCAAAGAATAATTATATATATATATATATATATTTAAGGTAATGATTAATGCCAAGACATTTCTAGTCTAGTAGCATCTGTGTTGGTCGTTTATCTTCTTGGTCAAGGTTTCGATTCCTCTCCCTTACAATCCCCTTTATAATGTCAAAAAAGGTGATGATTAATGAATGGCTCCCTTTATGGGTCGACCCCATCTACATCTATGTTAGGTGGTTGAATATCTGCACATCATCAGTATTTAATAGTATGACTCTGCATATCAAAATTGTGGAGTAAAAAATCAAAAATTTCCTAAATAAATTTCCAATACATTAGTCTCACCACATCAACTTATTATTAATTAATTAAGAAAAATTCATTGAACGTTTTGATTTAGTTGATCGGTCCAAATATACCATCATGACAGGGCAAAAGTTACGACTTCGAATCGCATTGGTCTCTAATAAAAAACCGGCACAAAATCTTAGTCACGGGTTAGATTCTTAACAAAGCAATAATTAACAAAATTAAACACAATGATTGCAACCATTCTTTTAGGGCGCTATTAACGGCATTAACTGCCCACCGACTGTAATTAATTTACCTTTTTCTGTTCTTTTTTCCCCTTTAATTAACCTAAGGACCACTTAACATTTAATTTGCTGCCAAATATCTGAAAATCTAATAGTAATGCTAGCCTATGTAACATGTCATTTAGCAAACTTTACCATTGCCTATAAATCCCGGCCTTACATGTGGTCCTCGACCTTTTAAAGTAAAGACCTTCATCTTTGGTGTTTCTGCTGTAGTTGTATGGTGAGTTTAACTGTGATGAAAATCGTGTATTTACACAGATTCACACTTGGAGAAACAAACATCATTTCAAATTTTAAGATGTACTAATCTTAATAAGAAATGGCCTAATGCTAACAGTTCACTTTTTTGAGGCATGTATGTTTGAACAAGTAAATGTATTTTGAGACTTTTTCACTGTAAACATGAAAAAAATGACAAGTGATAGAAAATTCAATTAGGCGAGGAAAAATATAGAGCGTCTAATCAATACTTACACTTTTAGAATATTACTTTTTTTTTTTAAACCAGGTATCCCAGTTTGCATCAGACTATATCCTGGTCCTCCATGGCCCTCGCCCCTAGAGCACTTTAGAGGAGGTAAATCGCGGGATATGCTTGAAACTGGTCCAGGTTCCCCCACACTAGGCTATACACTTCTGCGCAAACCTACAGCCACACACTCCAACACCCTTCAGTGGATGGACAGAGCCCCACCCTCCACATGCCTTGCAGCACCCTTCGGTGGAGATTGAAAATCCACACTCTACGTGCCTTCAGTGGGTTTCGAACTCACGATGCGACCGCTGGAAACAAGCTTTTACACGGATTGGTTGCCCAGTCGAGCTGTGCCCTGGGGACAAATATTACTTTTTTTATTGACAATATGCAAGAAAGAAGCTACTTGATCCCAACATATCTGAAAATGATTTACAACTTTTCTAAAATTTTCATTTTTTTTTTTTGATACACTAAAATTTTCATGTTTAAGTTGATATATATATATATATATATATAGGTCATCAAGATTTGGAAACCCACAAAAAATATATATAAAAATAAATTTAAAAAATTACTTTTAGAAAAGCGAATTTTATTAATAAAAAATAACTTATAAAAATTAAGTATTTGCTTAATTAAGTAACTTAACATAAATTTCTATTTCTCATTAAATATTATCGGTGCCAATTTAATGAGATATTTCTCCCATACTTATACAAAAAGAGCTACTATATTACTATATTTTCTTTCTTTCATTTTTCCTTTTTTTTTCTTTTTTTCTGAAAGGTATATTACTACTTGTTAATTTGCATAATAATATATTGCCCAAAAAATGCATAATAATTTTTTTCGTTATCTTTGTTATTATTATATTTTCATTAATCAAATCGCCATTCATTTTTTTTTTTATACAAAGTGGAAGATAGGAAAAGGGAGGGAAAATAGAAGATGGACAGATGTAGTTCGAATCTAAGACTTTTTGAACGTAAAAATTTGACCACTTGTACGAACCACATCAAATCACCGGTCTTCTTCATCTTCAATTCTTGTAGGCCTCTTTTCTTTTAAGGTTCAAACTCTCGTAGTTAGTTCCAAGTAAAAGCAATATTCTCAATTTATTATGGAAGTTTTTTGGGGAACCAATTTATTATGGAAATTTTATTTATTATTAGTAGTAAATAAGGAGGGAATATGGGAAATCTCGCGCGCTAAACGCTCTCATACGTGGCCGTATAACCACTTTGTCCAACCAAACCTCAGCGTATCTATCTCCTCCCTCATAAATTAACGGCTCCCTTTCCACAAAGTAATGGTATACCTACAAGTTAATTTACTAATTAATTCATCAGTTTACAATTTTAGTCATGAAATATCTAAAACTCATATTATTCAAATGTCTTAATTAACAATTTTACTTTTTATATTAATACACAATCAATAAAGAAAGTTTACCATTACTCCCTTCCGCGTGACTTCGCAATTCTGGCAGGCCTCTCTTTATAAAGCAGAAGGCATGAGAGAGAAAAAAAGGCAAACAAAAGTCCTCAAAGCTTCTAACTCCCCCACCGACTCAAACCACCGCAATGCCGCCGGAGTTCGCGGAGGCGCCACCACCTGAACCACCACCAAACACCACAACTTAAATTAAGCCTAACACATTTACCTTCTGTATATATATTTTCGTTAGAGGATGCCGATTTCCGACTCCAAGCAGCAGAGCCAGGCGCAAGCACGTGACCTCAAGCACCGTGTGCTTACGTGCCTCCATAAACTTTCCGATAGGGATACGCATTCTGCCGCCGCGTCGGAGTTGGAATCAATCGCGAGATCTCTGTCCACCGACGCACTTCCATCGTTTCTCTCCTCTATATCCACAACCGACTCGTCGGATAAGTCTCCGGTTCGGCGGCAGTGTCTGCGCCTCGTTTCGGTTCTGTCGGAGCACCACGGGAACCGTCTTTCACCGCATATTTCGAAACTTCTTGCCGCAATCGTCCGGCGCCTCCGGGATCCTGATTCCTCCGTCCGCGCCGCTTGCGTTTCTGCTTCGTACTCTCTGTCTGAGCATGTCACAGCGACATCATTTACTGCCATTACCAAGCCATTCCTTGAATCTCTGTTCAGAGAACAGGAGGTTAACAGTCAGACTGGGGCTGCTCTGTGCTTGGTTTCTATTATCGAGGGATCACAGAATCCGGATTCTGGGAGCTTGAAACGCTTGCTGCCGAGGTTCGAAAAGTTGGTGAAATGCGAGAGTTTCAAGGCCAAAGCTGCACTGTTGACGCTGATGGGAAGCGTGGTGGGAATGAACGGGGTGCTGAATGGTTGTGGAAAGAACCAGACCAAGAATTTAGTGATGTGCTTGGTGGAGTTTCTGAGTAGTGATGATTGGGCTGCGAGGAAGGCGGCTGCCGAGGCATTGATAAAGATCACCGGAGCAGATAAATATGCTTTATCAGAATACAAAACTTCGTGCTTGAAGACCTTTGAGGCCAAGAGATTTGACAAGGTCTGGTGCTGGATTGATTTAGATCTAGTCAAACATCCGCCTGACATTCTTTAATCCTAATTCTGATTTTTCACGTAGATGTATCTCTATCTAAAAGTATTGGTGTAATGTGGCTGATTTGACCAGGTGAAAGCAGTGAGGGAGACAATGAGTCAGATGATAGATGCTTGGAAGGATATTCCTGATCTATCAGATGAGGCATCAGCGCCTGCTGAATCGCAGTCATCCTCTGAAGGTATTCAATCTGGGTGCGTGTGGTTGATCTATTATTCTTGAAATAATCGATTGTCTCAGATTTGAGTAATCAAATAATGAATTAACCATTGCAAAAAGATAATTATTGAATAATTTAAACTAACTTATTGACATGTTTATGCATCTGATTATTATTTACTTAATTTCAATGGACTATGCTGATAACAGATTGATCAGCGTTGATTTTAAAGCACAACTTGCAATCTCTTCCAATTTTTTATCTTGAATGTCTGGTTATCTTTCGTTTTCAAACGCTCTTTCTTTTTGATGGTTAGTGAACCTTGAGTTATTCTCTGATACAAATTTGAGTATCCCGTCCTTTTGGTTTGACTCTGATATACAATTTTTCCCTATTTTATTGTGTATCAGTTTTCGAGTCTTCGCTGGTAATTCATAGTCGTTGACTTCGTAAATTTCAATACTAGTCGTGGATTATCATAAAAAATTTATCTGATAAGTTTCTTGCTTTGTATACAGATAGTCCTAGTGATGGGCGTTATCGACATGGATCAAGAACTTCTTGCACTGTTAGCTTGACAGCTCCTGAAGCGAGGAAAAGAAGCCCTTTTGATAACTCAGTCGACAGAGTGTCAGCTCATGGCCCTTCTATGACCAGAACCAGGAAGATAAGCCCCATTAGTGGTAATGACAGGAAAACTGGTCCGGCTATGTTTAGGAAGTTGGAGCGCAAGAAGCCTTATGACTGGAAGGTTGAATTTTCAGGTGTTAATGATTCTTCTGGGGTACCAATTTCAGAAAATGGTTCTTTGAATAGAGGTGGGATGGTGTTGAAGATTGGCGAGGATGACAGAAAAAAGTTAACAAAGCCTGAAGTAAGACGGGCCCTTTTCAGTGAGAACTCTGATGAAAAGAAGCAGAAATTCAGCATGTTCAAGACTGTTTCTCGTGTGATGCCGTGTGTCGATGACAATTTTGTCGTTAGTAATGAAACTGGAGATCCTTGCAGGAACCAGAAAGATAGTGAGGACCTTTCTCTGATCCGAAAGCAACTTTTTCAAATTGAAAACCAGCAATCGAATTTGTTGGACATTCTCCAGGTATTTACTTGTACTATTTTTTTCCTTAATTGTTTTTGGCATTCTGACTTCAGATATTGGTGCTGTATGTGGATGTCATCCTTGAGTTATTTGGTTTGTGGTAGCCACATAATTTTAGTTTTATCAAACTTCACCATTTAGTATGGTAAAGAAAAAAAGAGAGGTGGTCCATGAAATCAAAGTTAGTTCAAATCAAAAACTTGTTTGATTGGTCAAGCTGAAGGAAGAGAATGCTTTTCCGATAAACTAACAGGAAAAGATAAAAATGGCAATGCATAAAAGAAATAAAGGGAAGAACAGACAGACCTTGCTGAAATAAAAAATTTTGATTGAAACGTATATGTGAGAGGAAAAAAATCAAATTATCCAATCCTTTTCTAGGTTAAGGTGTATCCATACCATTTACTTTGAGATACTCCAGAAAAAAACTGCAATGTTTTGGTGATTAGTATTACCCTCCTAGGAAAAATACGGGTAGTTAGAGTTAAGTTTGATTGCTCTGGAAAGAGTCGTTTAGGAAGGACTCCCATGTCAGATGGTCTAAGACTGGTAGAGAGTTTCCATTACTTCTTCCTGCAAGGGAGAGGTTGTAACATCGCCTTTCAGACAAAACGCTTCCGAAAATAGCCCAGAGTAGGACTCAGTTTCCTTAATTGAGGTCAAGGAATCTTTTCATATGCCGTTCGCCCCCTGCCCTTTCAAGGAGAGATGCATCAGCTGTAATGGACCTTTGGATAGAGTACCAAAAAAGATCAAGTTGATTGTGAATATTTCATCTTGGTGCTCGAGTATTCTTGTCTATACTTGGGTTCATTTCTGGCTTATACTTGGCCCACTCTCTGATTGGGAGAATGTGTTCTTTCTCAGCAGCAGCCAGTGTGAGTTGGGAATGGATAAGATCATTCAAGTTTCCTATACTTATCTTCAAGCCAAGCAAAATTTGCTAGTGCATGTTCACGAAGAGAATTTCTTGCAATTATTTCTGAAGGCCAAACATCACAAAACAATTAAATTGACTATTGTTTCACTAACCGAGTCCAAAATCGAAGCTAGAGCGAATTTATGGAATTACAGGTTATGATGTAAGCTTTCTAGTAAGTGTTAAATGAAAGTCCTTGTCTGTATTCTTGCCTCGGATTATACATGATTAGGGAATCATACCGACGCAATGAGTCAATTCTTATTTTCTCCTGTATCACTTTTTCTAGATCTGACCGATTACCAGATAATTGAGTTTTTTTCTCTCCTGGCTTATTTGATAAAAGTAGTGTATTGAACCGTAGACTGCATGATTTTGTTGTTGTGTAGAACATTTGGTTGTCCGGCTTCTCATATCTGTAGCACCAATAATTCCTGCTTAATGTTGCTATTTGTGAATCATATTCTAACATCCTTAGTTCATCACAATCTAGAAATTTGTAGGAAGTTCTCAAAGCGGGATGCGTTCTTTGGAGACACGTGTTCATGGTCTTGAATTGGCTTTGGATGAAATTTCATTTGATTTAGCCATCTCAACCGGAAGGATGTCACCAGGTGATGCTGCAGGTCCCATCTGTTGCAAATTTCCCGGTACCGAATTCTTGACCTCAAGGCTCTGGAAGAAACCAGAGGGTCGTTTTTCAACTTCCCGATACTCTGTTTCTGATGGAAATCTTTCGATGACTGGATTACGTAACATCCCTGACAATAGTGGACACCCTGAAAGATTTGCCCTGGAGAGTAGGAGATATCGATCCCGAGGTGGTCCTGGTTTCATTGTTAACCCATTGGCTGAAATCCCCAGACGATCCGTGCAAATCCCTGAAGTTTCCACAAGTGGAGTTGCAAAGAACATTACCGCATGATGTGCCTATAACATATACCTACCCTTAAATCGGTGGGTATAACAATCGCTAACCTTATCCACTTGAAACTGTGACTGCCTGAAAATTTTAACTTGAGAACAATTCTTGTTTGGTTTCCGTATCTCATTTTTCCTTCTTCCTCAGGCTGTGGGCGTTGGGCAGAGGCTGGAGTTATTATATTTAGCTTGGCTGCAGTATAAAGATTATCTACTGCATGTAAGACCTCCATCCAGTTGAGTTCCGGACTTCCATACTTTTTCATCCATACCGTTGTTATTAATGCAGAACAGAACGTCCATGCAACCCCCTCATAACATTTCAAGAATCTTATAGAGGAAGCATCTATATCGTGAGTTACTCCGAAAATTTTTCCAATTGAAAACTAAAAAATAGTTACTGCTGGAAGTGAATGGAGCCGGCTGCAACTTGGAGGTGCGATATGGATAGTGGCTGGTTTCTTGGGAACTAGATTTTACCTCTCTCTTCAATTAGACTTGACGTGAAGAGTGGATGTGTATATTCATGAATTTCTCATCCTAGAATTTCTTCTCATTCTTTTTTGAGTTGTAATCTTGTCCTCCGAAATGATACCCAAAGATGTTATGACTTATTATGGTACTCAATTACATGAAGTTATGATAAGCCTCGACATTTTTTTTTCCTTGAAATTGAAGGACCATCATTACCTTCCTTAGCATGATTGTGTTTTGTAAAGAGAAAGTTTGCTTTTGTATCAAGGTACTTTTGTCATGCGTCATACCCATAATGGGAGCATGCTAGTTGCTACCCTTTCGCAGTGAAGGCTTCGAATGGTAAGAAGTGAAATAACAGTTGCTTTTTCTTTTTTGACCATCTTCAAACAGACAGAGACGGCACACATTTGCTTTCAAACTGATGACTCTGGACCACGCTCGAAGACTTTTAACTTCGACAATAGTCTTCCATATCCTACGAGAGCATGTCCTTCCCCCTTTTAAGGTAAACGAGAAAAAATGTCACTGGTCTTCTTGCTCTTGGCTTGTCATTTAGTTTTCAACCCATCACAAAATTAGTTCTACTTCAAAATAAAATTTGGTTGAACTAATCATTTACTCAACTGCATATCTTATAAGATTTATATGTACCATACCTGCATATATATTGGGAGATCATTGGACAACCTACATGTGAGTTGTCTAATGGTCTCTCGCCAACCAAACGTACCACAGAAGATCAGGACTAAGAAGATGAGGGAGAAAAGGATGATATCTGACTTTTCTTTTTGAACCAAATTCAAATTAATTGATTAATGATATTTAACGGTGGGTTTAAAATAATTAGAAAAAGGCACGTTAATCTCACTTAAAATAACCACTTAGGCCACTCGGGTGCTACATATATGAATCAACCCTATTAGTTTGTGTTAACGTCTCCAAAATCCAAATGATTCTATTCAGGCCATCAAAAACCTTCTGTAATTTGTCTACTCAATAATTCAGAATTTTTCAGATCAGTTGTTGTTCATGGAAAGGGAATAAAGTACCCGAGGCAACAATAAGTGGTCCAAAATAATTAACGCCAAATGGGTGCTTTATTGCTTCTCCATGTCGACAAAATTTGGTTCCGTTGGATACTTCCATCAGTTGTCAAGATTTCAGGGGGCAAAAGCATAGAAATTTCTAACATCATTTACATGATGCTAATCTTTGTTCCGATCTTCATTGCCAGAGATTCTGTGCTGTACGAGATTAAAAAATACATCGATAGTAATAAGACGTAAACCTAACCTCTTAGAAGAATTAAAGTGTTCCGTATGATTGTATCAGTATTGATAAGGAAGATGTAATGCGGCCAGATGCAGTACAATATTGGATGACAAGTAGATACAAATAGGCACGTCTAACAACTCAAGAAATGCCCTTTTAGCTGCAATGCAGAAAAGATACGTGCAGACCCAGGCAAAATGCCCAGTTACGCAAAAGCTCTGGAACATAGAGTAGTTACATAATTGACCAAAGGAAGTTTGCTTCATAGTGTATAGCCATTTCGTAAAAGCAGCTTACATATTGGACCCTCTCAGTACTTTATTTTGATTTTTGATAATCAGCTTCCAACTTTTCAGATTTCTGCAGAAAAATAACCACATGTTAACAGCTGTTTGCAGATAGTAACAACACAATACTACGCAAACTTCAAAAGCAAATTACATATCCGTAAGTATCTGAGAGCTGAAAGCCAGGTCTTCCCTCACTGCCCAATCTGTGTTAATATCTGACTGTAGTTTTGCTTTAGTTCCCTCTTACAATTTTGATTTGAAGAACACCAAATTGGTAGAACTGTACAGTCTTTTACAGTATGGAATCTCAACTGTTTTTGCCTCAATCTTCTCCCCTCTAATATTATTACCATTACACCTTTAGACTCAGGATCAAAGCCTAATCTGATAAGGTTACTGATTTAAGAGTTTGTCCATGCACCAAGTACATAGATTTCTGACCCTTCTGCTGCCCTGTTGCATAATTGCATTTAATAGAAGGGGCACCTTAAGCAAAAAATAGACTTTTGCCGAGGCTCTTTAAAAAACCTATTTATTTCCCAATAACTTACATCAAGGATAATAATGAATTTCTTATAAAACTCCACTCCAGCCCCTCAAAGTTCCTGCTAGCTAAAAAACACAAGTACTTTTCAACAGGGTCCAACCATCCATGAATATTGTCCTATTGTTTCTTGGATAATGCCGTTGCCTCACCTACCATTTGAATATATGGATGGCTATGTCCATGTATGCAAGATTATAGATGTCTATAAAATCATGTGAACTAGTGCCCGGCCCCCCCCCCCCCGAGGGGTTTGAAAAATGGGCCAAATTCAGACCCTCCTGTCGGTCCCCCAATTAAAAAAAAAAAAAAAACCAAAAATAGGCTTTTACTCCTTGCTGGGGGAATTTTGGGTGGGGAGGGGGGCCAAAATTTGGATTTTCTCCCCACACTAGACATGCTCTATGCTGGGGGAAGAAACCTACTTTTGAGGGGGGGAAATGGGTAAATGAGGATCCAAACTCCTTTCACATTTGCCTTTTCCGCTTCTCTTTTTCTCCCAACATTGGACATGCTCTTAACAAACTATTTCTATTTCAAACTACGGAATGAGTGGAAATGTGTGGTGAAGATTTGTGTTGTAAACATGGATCCTCTAAAATAATAAGAAGTGATTAGTTTAACCAATTTCTATTGTGGATTAGGGATAGTTTGCTAACAGTGGATCCAAATTCCAAAAACCACCCTTTCTAGGTAAAATGGTACCTAGTTCAGTGCAACAATATTATCTTAAAAAATGGTAGCTTCAGATTGGAAACCCAGTTATGAAATGTATGCCTAAAACATTGGACAGTGCTAAGTGAAAGATCATCAGTGAACGAGTTCAAAGCATTTTGCTAACTTCCCACATCCGACGGAATCTCACCTCCCAATAGGAAAGAATAGTTACTACTCCATAGAAAGATAAGAGATTTTGCCGTACTCCAGACATTACTACTTGTCCATTCCTCTAACTAGTCAAGCATGCTCAGCTTCTCCTATGGCTATTTGAATTTGGTAACTAGGTACTTCGAAGTCAAAGTAGGCCAAGTAATGCTGAGTCGAATCAGCCGCAGCAGCCACTCCAAGGGTTTTGCCACCATTCAGAAGTTCACAACGAACTTTGAGCAAGATATCCTGCAAATTATCTTCTCTCCGCCCATCAAATTAATCAATTACCTCGAATCTCGTCTCTATGACATCCTTTCACGTTTCTTTTAGCATCACAAGAATGTGTACAATCAATACTGACACCCTAAAAAAAATCCAATAACAAGTATTTTCGACCTTGTTTCCTAAATATTAGAATTTTTAAACTAATAATCATTATACTTTAAGGGTTATTATTCAATTGTCACCAAAATTTTAAAAATTTTCAAATAATCCCTAAAGTTTCATAGTTTTCTATGAGCTGTTATTATGAAATGATGATTATGAATTAGATGTTCTACCGTGTAATTAATATAGATATATATTTTTTTTTAAAAAAGAAAGAGATGTTACTGCTTGCAAATTAAAAAAAAAAGGATAGAAATTTAAACGGTTTGTGTTTTAATTGATGATGCTTATGTTTATTATTTGTTTTTTAGAAAAAAGTTGTGTTTATTATTATTTGAATAAATTTAGCTACACATTATCACGTTATCTTGCAATTTATAACTAGGAAAATGTATACTTTAGTCCTCAATCTTTTTTCCCCCGAAAAGTGCAACAAATTCTTAAAACCTTTCATTTTCTATGTATAAATCTTGCAATTTATTATTTGTTTTGTTAGATATGGAGTCGAGTCACCTTGAAAATTTTACATCCAATTACCTTTGACCTTGTTTTCATTGTGCGTGCGTTAGAAACACCATTGTCTTCTCTACGCAAGCAAAAATAGAAAATCAAGTACACTAATTAGTGATATCGTTGCATGTGAGGAGGACCAAGAGTTTCAAATGAATAAATTACTATAAACTTTTGGTACAACAAAAAATTGATATCTCTATCTAAAAAATGACGAGAATACATTTGAACTATCAATAATAATAATAACAACTATCATATTCTCGAAGTTCTTTAACCTTTCCGCATCTGCATATAATGGTGGATTCAGGAATTTGATTCAATGCGGTCGAGAATTTTTCGTATCTCCTCAACTCTACTTTGATGTCTTCCGATCAAACCCTCTTCAACTAAACCTGCAGGACTACTTGCAGTAAGAGTTACAGTAAAATTTACTCCATCTGAAAGCAAATCTTTTTGCATCAAATCAAAATACTGAACAACCTCATTTGCATTCCTATTATTTTCCAAGTCAACTGGTATCGAGTTCTATAAAACGAATATTCGTGTAGTCACATTTTTAAAGACTTGTAATTTTGATGCGTTCACACCTATAATATCTATCAAGGATTATCCACCCCACATATTTTTACTAAACTCATATATTACACCAACTTATGTAACCACATGTCTAAACTAAAAATTGGAAAATTGAGAGCATTGATGCCCATGCTACCGGACTAATTTTTTCTCATTCTATTTCAAATTTGAAGTTATTCAGTCAAATATCATGTTTACATATTATGTAGGAGCTAATGTAATACATACATTTCCCCCATGCAACTTCATTCATTCTCTTTCTCATTTTAAGAAATTCGTTGGCTAACGTCGCGAAACAATATTCACATATAATTGGCTTCGAATTAGATAATTTACTAAATTGTAAAAATATTAGAATTAGA
>CAVNYN010218337.1:0-12071 GCA_963692815.1 Nyctanthes arbor-tristis
ATCTTGCCATATATGACAAACATGATTATCCTATTTTGTTGTTGATATGTTCTATTGTATTGCCCTACAACAATTGTATGAGCAATTGGACCACACTAAGAACCATTTTGTGATTTATTATGAAGACATGTCAAACTTTCTTAACTGTTTTGTAGAGTCTGAAGAGATGATTCAAATAAATTTCTTAGCTGCTCAAACGTGGTCTCTGTGTTATTAATTTCAGACCCTGTCAGTTATTGATTTCTTATTAATTATATATCATTAAATAAGTAGTTGAGTAAAAAATAATAGAGCCATTTGCTTTTGTTATTTGGTACACTCCATATCGAGACAAACCGATTGAATCATTTCCTTTGGAAATGGTTTTTAACGATCAGAGGACAGTAGTTAAGAAATATTAGTGAAGCATTCTCGAAATAAATATTGAATATATTTGAGTACAAGTTGTCCAGTTTGGTGTGTGTTTCTGTACATAATCATATGAATATTTGAACTTTTGTCTTTGGTTTCATATCTGTACATATTTGTTTTATTGGCAAGTTTACAGGTTTAGTTGCTATCTGTTTGGCATTGTTGAAGATGGTGCTTGGTGGGTATCAATTGCTTGATATTTTGTTTCGCTTATAGAAGCCATACAGGATAATCATCTTGTGGATATCTATTTTTTGACTAATTTTATAACATGGAATTTGGATTTTGTTTGTAGATATTAGCTGTGAGGACTTTGAATTAAGCTTTGATTTATGAGAATAATTAACCTATTATGAACACCTATCATTATGACAATTGACAAAAGTTAATAGCATTGGAGACTATTGCTCTGTTTTCTATTTTCACGTTCCAGCAAATTATGGTTGCTCTGGAGGAAAGTAAATTAAACTATATAAATAATTTTCAAACCGGCATCTAAATATCCTTCTTACTGGGAACTAAGTGCTTTGATATTTATGTTAAACAGTGAAGCTACTATATTCTCAACAGCAAGTCCGTCTAGCTATCTGGAAGTAATTTGATTCTGGACCTTTTAACTGCATAAATAGTCCGGTATATTGTTCCATCCCAGAGCTTTGTATTGTCTTGACTCATCCTTTTTTTTTTCTTCCTTTGGTCTCACTTGCAGGGTTACCGCCTTAGATTAGCTTCCCACTTACTGCAGCCTGCGGTGCACTTGGTTGTTGGAATCAGTAATCAGTCTTTGCTTTCTTTACCATTTTTTGTATGTGGCTGTGTTGGTCTTGTGGATTGGTCTCTAATCAGCAACTTTCTCGGACTTTTCCGATATTTATCTGTCTCCTTAATTTCATTTTGATTTCTGAAATATATAAAATCTGAATGAAATAAAAAGTTCTCGTAATTTAGATGCGACATCCACCAACAACTTATGTTCGTATATATATGGATTGAAAGTGGTGGAAGCTGCTCTTTATATGCCGGATTTAGCATTTGCTTGCTTTTTGTATATCAGCTTCCCATTGAGTTCCTGAAGACTTCCCATGTAATAGCTGACTTTCTTGGTCTGTACAAAATATCTGCTGAATCCCGCTGGCGGCAAACCTGTTCTGGTATTTCTCTGTTGGTGTTATTCTATATGGTATGCATTTATCATTTTTCTTTCGTACTTCCTTTGATTGTTGTAATGTTGCTTTTTATCAATTTATCCTGCTGCTATTTTCTTCCACTTCTTGTATATAATATATAAATAGAATGGAAAAACTGAACTTCAATTAGCAGCTTAGGTTTGGGATTCAAGCTGATCAAGCAGTATTTCTATCCGCACATTTTGTGGGACGCACGACTACTATTCACTTTTAAGCCACTCATTTCAGGTACCAATCACTAAATTGTAATTTTATTTTTTGACACAAGGGATAATAGGGGAGGGGAGGGAAAATAGGGGTGGGAAGGATGAGATTCGAACCCAAGACCTCTGGCCCGGAATGTGAATCTAAATTGTAATTTTAGGTATCTCATCACAGGATAATGTTCTTTGTTTCTTACAAATGAGCAAATAATATTTTTTTACCTATCATGATCATATTTTTTTACCTATTAAGTGTACTCAAATTTTGTGCCTCATTCGTTCTTCATATAAATTATTTTTGTTTTCAATGTTATTTGCAGTATTTTTATAGGTTATTATATTCTTTCTCAGTTACCAATGTTATTAATGATTTAATGTCATTTCTACTTAACAAACTATATCAAATTATACTAAACTGTCCACGTGAATTCTGGCAAAAAAATGAAACTAAACACGTGCAACGCACGTGCGGTCACTAGTATATATATAAGTGTTGGGTGGAAAAATTCAAAATTAGGTTGAAATGTAATATATATATATATATATATATCTAAGTGTAGCCCCTCATTTAGAGAAGTGCACCTTCTTTTTTCGCGTATATTTTTTTCTTATATTTTTCACCTAACATTAATTTTGCTCTAAAAGAACTCTGTCACCAATAAAAAAAAAGTCACCTATGGTTTCATAAGTTAGTCATTTTTCATTGTATAGTGGGTTCACGTATAGAGCCCCATATGGCTCCACCTAAAATTAGAGAGGAAATTGCAATTTTCTATTTTTTAAAATGTCACATCGACAGTTGCCTCCCAAAAAAAATGATGATGTCACAACTGTGTATGAAAATGGGGCAAAACAGGGCTTATGCTTGTTTATTTTTCTGATAATATATAAAATTGTCTTCAATTTTAAAAAGAGGAAATTGCAAAAAAAAAAAAAAATCACTTTTAATATAGCAAATTCAAAAATAGACTCTTTCTAAACCTACGCAATAATTTCCATTTCCGAGACAAAATTGCCTCTAAAAAAATTTTTAATACCAATTAAATTTATTATTATTGGAAAAATGAGAGGTTAATCGATTCTCTAATTAGGTCTAACCACTAACGCTCCCCCTATGCCCTTCCTCTTCTCCTACCATGCACCAGAGAATTCTAAATCAAAGATGACATCCTTGCTCGGTATGTTTTAGAGGCTCTTTCACCCACCAAATGACTCGGCCTGCACAAGGCATTTTTTGATGGGCATTGAATAATTTCGCTGAGTTTCTAAAGCCCCAATTATTTGATCTCTTCATCTTGGCATTAATCTAAACAATTGAACCAATCAAAATCTTCGTTAACACCTACTGAACAACACCCAAACAGTAAGTGAACGGAGAATTTCAGAATTGAAGAAACCCCAAATCAAGACTTGCTTCAGACGTTCATTGCCGAATTTGTAGCGATTGGTAGGGCTAGGTACTGATCCGGAAAACCGCCAAAACTGACTCAACCGACCGAAATGGGTCGGGTCGGGTTGCTACAGTAAATGGGTCGGTCACGGGTAGAGGATAGCGGAATACGATCGGGTCGAGTTGCGTTCCGGGTTGAGGGGCTAGAACCAGCTTGACCCGAGTGACCCGACCCGGGAACCTGATCTGGGTTGGGTTATCGGGTTTACCAGATTTTTTTTTTTACCGCTAAAAATTAAAATCGTGTATTACTATCATTCACTCATTCTTGGTTCCTCAATGGCAATTTCAATTTGGCCTAACCAACTACACCCACTCGGTCACTCTCACTTATACATTAACCTTAAGTCCAGACCTTAAAATCTCAATTCAATTTCGTCCACTACTCGACCTTCGATTTGTCGCCGCCGCCTCCTGTCTCCGCTGCATCTGCTACTCCGCCTGCCTACTACCGTTTGTTGTTGCGCAACCGCTACCTACCCCTACCACCCACTGCTACTACTGCATCTGCTGCTCCGCCAACTGCTTTCGGAGTTAAAAGAGCTCCATTTTCATTTTTTTCTAATTTTTGTTGCTTGATGTGGGAAATGGTGATTTTTTTTTTTATTTTTGTTGCATGATGTGTTGTTTTGTTGCCAGAGTTTATGAATTGTAGCCAGAAATTCTGTATCTAATTCCCAAAAGGATTAGTATGTGTCTTTGTGAATTGTGACAAGAAATTTTAAGAGTGTGTTTGATTGATAAGGATTTTCCATGAAAAATGTGTTTTAATTTCCACATAAATTTCTACTTTTATAGTATTTGATTCACATTTTTTTCCATAGAAAGTATTTTCCTTCTTTTGGTTACGT
The DNA here is from genome assembly GCA_963692815.1 of Nyctanthes arbor-tristis. Classification (NCBI taxonomy): domain Eukaryota; kingdom Viridiplantae; phylum Streptophyta; class Magnoliopsida; order Lamiales; family Oleaceae; genus Nyctanthes; species Nyctanthes arbor-tristis. The sequence goes on from CAVNYN010218337.1 coordinate 4,103, forward strand.
GACCACATTTTCCTTGAAAACAAGAAAAATATTTTTCTATGGGGGTGTAGGTTTTTTGTTTTCTAGGTAATTTATTTTTTCTCGGGAATTTCACTTCCAATCAAACACATTGCAATTCATTTTCTACGAAATTTAATTATTGGTAATCCAATTGACAGGAAAATATTTTATTTCTAACTAAATTCAATGCTTGTAACCAAAGCACTCTTAAAGAAACCTAGGTTTTAAATTTTTTTTTTAATTGGGATATAAGTGGTTTTGGCCCTGCCCAAAACCTCCAACGCGAGCCAGCCCAAGTTGGCTCGGGTTTTGGAGCCGATCATGGTCTGATCGGTTCTAAAACTCCCAACCTGATTAGATCTCAGGTTAAGTTCAGGTCGGGCCCAAACCCGACCCAACCGTTACCCCAGCCAAGCGATAAGGTAAGAATTCGATGTTGGCGCAGAAGGGAAAGTTGCTCAGAACGGAGAGATGAAGCCTACTGCACCAGTCTGCGACTGGAATTTGTCTGCGCGTGAGGCGTGTAGGCAGCACGTGCAGATAGTTTTGACCAGCTGTTCCTCTAGAAATCCGCCGTACCCCTAAGAGACCCTTTCGATATTCCAGACAGGCCATACCTATGTTGTTGCTATCTCTAACTGTCCAGTTTTAACTGTAGCTTAGGTTTGATGGAAAAGTCTCCTGATCATGTGTTGCAAGCTTCTTCTCTGCCTCACGAGCGTGCTATTGTATCTAGGAAGGCTCACATGTACCAAAGAAAGCCAGCTTTGTAGATTTTTCCTTTTTGGCGTGAAAGGAAACTCTCTAGATTTATAGCTTTTTCCTGTCGAGATCTAGGGTTCAACTATATAGAATACAATATAAGAGTGGTTCCACAAAGATGTAACCGTTGAGAATTATCGCGATTAAAATGTCAAGATATACAAATAAATTGTTTGGACATTTTTTTATCAAATTGTAATGTTGAGAATCAACACTTATAATTGTAATTATACAGATATACAGATAAATTGTATAGAATGTCATATATTTGCTTTTTTGTCTATAATTGTAATTGTAGAGATATACAGATAAATCATATAGAAAGACATATTTTTTTACTTCTTTTATCCGATAATCATTACCTATCTTTCATATTTTAAGGAAAGAAAAAAGAAAAATTATTGCTTAAGAGTAAGAATGTAATTTTATTCAAAACATGACCATTTTTGCACAAGTTTTTTAAATGGGCCATATTTGAATTTAGTTTTTTGAATTTGGCCATTTTAGAAATTGTCCCTTTTTAAAATATTGAAAACTTGACATTGGCTTCTGGAAAAGCGTTTCAAAAAATAAAAAAATTAAGAAAAAATTAATTCAACTTGTTTTATTTTCATTATTTGTCTAAATATTGGGAAATTATAATGAGGAGATAGGTAGAATATATATTGAAAATATAAAAAAGTGTGAAATATGTTATATTAATTGAGTAATTGTCAAATTAAATGTCAAATCAGTGATAAGCTAAATTATAATTTGGATAAACAATGAGAATCAAACAAGCTCTAGTGTATTCTTTTTCTTTTCTTTTTTTTAATGCCAATATTGCGTTTTTTTTTGTATAAAAGATGAGAACATCAATTTTCTCTTAAATCATCGCTATTATAACCGCTAACATATAATAAATGAGATTATATTGATACTATACTTTTTTCTAACCACACTACATTTTAATTGCATACATGACCTTAACTTTTACTAATTATTATATTTATGTTCCTAACCTTTCTCAACATCTTTTTCTTCTCAAATTTGCATTAACTAGCATAATAACTTGTATTCGCTTCCTGTGCAAAAATTTAATTTATTAAATTAGTTAAAACATAATAAAAAATTTTTAAGTCCAATTATTTATTTTCATTGATCATTTGAAAGTACTCTCATATAAAAATTTGGATAGAAATCAGGGTGTGAGGTATGAAGTATTAATTTGTAGAGAATAGTGGAAAATGTGACAAAAATGTTAAGGATACAAATACAAAAATAACCAAGAGTTTAGGGACTAGTAATATGGTTAAAAAGTGGCGTGTGCTTGTTTGATTCTCATTATGATGTTTAAATTATAATAAAAAATTATCATATCAGTGGTAGGTGAAATTGTAATGGAAGTCAAACAAGCTTGTGTGTCAATGTATTTTTTTATATGAAAGGATAAATGAGGGAAATCTTTCCCATTATCTACCTATTTGCAAACTCATGTTAATGAGAAACAAGAGAGAGATAGAGAGAGGTTGAATGTGCGGAGTTTTACAATGCACGTGATCCCATAAAGTATATGAATATGATTTGTTCAATCAATTTTTATTTAAAAATAGAAATGATTTGCAAACGGAGGCTATAGTTTCACCCAATCTTTCTTTTCCCATTATTATTTCCCATTATATTTTTGCAAAGTTTTGTTCGGCTCGTGCTCACTGGGAGGCTAGCGTGAGCACGAGCCTGAACGTGAACACGAGCTCAAAATGGCAGCTTCTCAAAAGGACAAACTGGCGAATTACTTGGAAGCCGGCTCAGGCTCGTCGCTCACAAAAATGTAGGCCTAAGCCCAATTTTATCTTGGCGAGTTGAGTTCAAATCGCTTAACTTGCCAGTTGGTTACAAAGCTCTGAGTTGAGTGTGAACACGGCTCTACGAGTTGAGCAAGAATTACCTAACTATTTTGCAAACCCTAATTTACATGTATAAAAAATGATAAGCAAAATGATCACGCGTCCAAAAATTAATATGAATGCATATCAATGGGGTGACTTATACAAAATAAGCATGTCAAATGGCTTGTCTTCGAAAGATATAGCCTGCAATCCAGAGATTACTCAAAATCTTCACTTGATACATGAGAAAAAAATAAATAAATATATGAGCTAATAGGCTTTGAAGAATTTTGAAAAATGATTAAGCTATCTCATTTATGTCAATATGCTGAAATATCATGTCCAAATTAAATTATGAATCAATGGTAACAATTGAGAGCAGCATAATAATAAATAAATAGTAGCATTGATCACCAACACAAACTATAATCAAAAGTATAGTCTCCATTTTAAAAAATATATATTATATTTTCTAATATTGTTTCTTTATATCCCCACTACACATCCTCTCAAAAATTCAACTTTTTATAACTAAATTTAAATAAAGTTCCAAAGAACAAAATCTTAAAGATTAAATCACCCTTATCCCCCGACCCGAACCCAACTCCCAACCAAAACAAATAAAAAAAAAAGAAAAGAAAAAGAAGAAGAAAAAAGATAGACCCTTAAACATCTCCAATCAAGACCTAATTTCTCCCACGAATAAAGTCTGGACTCTTTTTCGTTCCATTAAGGTTTTTTCTTATTTTATTTATATATGTTGTATTGCGTATTGATTTTCACTCTTCTTATCAAATGATGTGACTACTCCATTTATATATAAAGTTGAAAGCTTGCAATTTGGTGGGTTTATCGATGATGAAGTGTAAATAAATTCTTGTAAACATGCACAATGAACATTAAAAAAGTTGTTCCAAATGCATGTGGAATAAGAATCATAACACGGTGGGATGCTTTGTGTATATTTCCAACTAGAAGAAAAATGCTCAATTCTCTCTCAAATATTCTATGATATACGTTTGATTTGTATTGTTAAGTGCTTAGTACAATCACTTGAAATAAGAGAGAACAATTGAACAAATATAGTTGATTCGGAATATAAAATCTTTCCCTATCATATTCTCTCTATCGAATTATTCTTTAATTGAAAAAGGAAAGGAAGAATTTGTTTCAATTCATCATTTCAGAGATGATCACTATTAAAGATATATTGTATAATTCTTTGACTTCTATGAAAAAATCCATGCACTTGAGAAAGGCTTTGTAATAATGCCTATCAATTTTCCATTGACGTGTTTTGACCTAAAGACCCAAAATTTCAATCATGTTATTTATTTACTTTTATAACAATCATCAACAGTTATTATTCAAAATGTTTTTATCGAAAAACTTCCACCCAAGAGTCTCCTAGCAATGTTGTGTTATTATAAAGACCACCCAGTTATAAAAATACAAGAAATCACACAACTACTAGAAATCAGGGTTTCAGTGACTGAAAAATCGTTCACTGAAAGCCAAAAATCTGTCTGTAAAACCTTCAGCGACTGGCGGCCAGCGGTTGGAATGTCGGTCGCTAAAAGTCAACGATGGATTCTCAGCCATTCATGGGAAATTCTCACGGCGATCCGTTGGAAATTCCAACTGCCAAATCCATCGCCAATATTTCCAACGGCTGAATTCCGTCGGAAATTATGTCAGAAAAAGACCGTCCATCGCTATATTTCCAGCGGAACAGCCCATCCGTCGGAAGTTAGCTAGCAAAAAAATTTGTATTATTTTAATTTACCCAGCCCAGTAAAACCACATTTGACCCGATCTATATACAAACCCGCCCGCCCAGCCTGCTATCCAATCAGATTCACACCTGACCCACCGACCCGTGAAGATTTAATTGTGACAATGATAAGCCTTTGTGGAGTTTCAAACCTGTGACCTAGCGGTTGGGGGATAAAGTCCCAACCGCCAAGCTAGCTCATGTATTTGTTAACCTTTTGCCTCAAAATATATATAAACTATATTCAAATAATTTCGCCAATTTAAAAATAATTAATTTTCCTCTTGAAACATTGAACTTTTATTTATATTTAAGTGGTGTGTTATACTCTAAATTTTATTTCATGTGTCAATTAATGTAATAATTTTTATGCTAGTTTTCTAGATTGTAATATTTATTATTTTAGTTTTTTTCCTTTCAAAAACATGTTTAGATACTTCGTTAAAACATTAATATTCAATGTTTTAGTTAAAAACTAAAAAATTTAAAAACGCTCTCTGCTAAATTTTTTTTTTATTACTAAGGTTTTGATTTTTGTATTTTTTAAATAAAAATAATTTAAAAATATTTTGAGCAATTAGAAGTGTTATTAGCAATCAATAACTCTTCTTTCTCACCAAAAAAAAAATCAATAACTCTTAGATATGAAATATATAATAAAAAATTTATTTACGACTATTGTTTTAAACCTTAACCACCAAATAATCAAATAAAATCTTCATCATTTATGCAAGTATTTTTTTATATTATTTTTTATTGAATAAGCTACATATTACTATTAAAAAAAATTATTTCATATTATACTTTTTTTTTTACAAATAGATTTTCGTACATTATTTGAGCATGGAATTGGGCCTATTTAAGACAATTGCTGAGTCAAAATACAAATCACTTTTTGTTTCATATCTAAGAGTTATTGACTGTTAGTAATTCTTTTAATTATTCGTAATATTTTTAAATTTAGAATAAATTTGATTTTTTATTATGTCGGTTGATATATCGAATATATTTTTGGCAGTAACATTGCCCACATTAAAATAAAACATTTATTTGATAAAATGGGGCATTGAAGAGGATAATGATATTAAAAAAAGATCTTCAAATTTATTGAAAAAGGCTTTAATTAACAATATTTAGTATATTATAAAGAAGGAAAAATTTCAAGAATTACAAAGAAATTCTTAAAATCTTTTTGAGAAACGTATTTCCAACGGAAATCTTTCCACCGGAATGACAAATCCGTCGGAAATTTCCATCGGTATCACTAACGACAACCAATGCCGTTGGAATATTCAACGATGATATGCTACCGTTTAACTTACTAATGGCATTTTCCGTTGGTGCTTCTAATGGGAAAAAAGTCCGTTACAGGTTTCGACGGCACCTTTATACTATTTGAATATCTAACGGATAGTCATCAATGCCATGGAAAATTGTAACGAAATTTCTATTTTCTGTTGGAACTTCCAACGGCATGTCGAAGCCGTCGCAAAACTCCAACGACCGTACCCATTGGACAGAATCTACAACGACCCGTCGGTATTTGGTCGGAAGTTATAACCGATAAGTGTCCGTCGAAAAATTCTGGTCGCTAAAGGCATGATTTCTAGTAGTGCACGTAATTTGTTACCTTTTACAAATGTGGTCTCCATAGCAGTCTTCATAATGCAGTTTGCATAGAAAAATTTATGTTAAATCTGTACACAACCCATGCCATATTTTCATCATTTTTAAAGGGAATATATATATTTATTTATTTGGGGTATCATATTTGTACGTAGTTTTGCACGTCTTAAGGGAAAATTTCTAATTTATGTAATTATGCTGTATTTTCTATACCTGTCCGTAAATCTCACCCATTTTTCTTAATCATCCTATTATTTATTGTGGCAAATGGGGTGAGTTAATCAAAATTTTATATATGGTGAAAGTTAATCGAAATATGACATAAAAGGATAAGTAATGAGTATTACGTTTTTTATGTAGCATGAAACGAAGAAATTCAAGCGCGAAATTAAAACTTGAGAGAAAAAAAATACAATAACTGGAATCCACAAAAAGAATTGGCACGAAGGCTTACGAAATTTCACATGCGAAATTGATTACCATTTTTTCCTTCAAATTTAATTACATGGAAAAATAGAAAAGATGATTAATTTTGAGTCGTAAATGATCCTAGGTGGCTTAAATCCATCACACGTGCATGTTAAGAAGGTGAGTTTGATGTGTATTATCGTTCCACTTTTAGAGATTAGAGTAGTTTTATTTTACCTGCAAGCATGCATAATAACATACATGCGTTTATTTGCAGCACACTATAAGCTACAAGCATCTCAGACTTATAGTTTGTATGTGTGTCACAAATGCACGCATGCATAATAATAAATCTAAGTATAGATAAAATAAAATTTATGCAGTGAGTATCTATCGCTATTCAACCATTCTACTTCAAATGTATACACACTGGTTTTAAACCCTTGATAACATTCTCTGTTAAAACGTCTCGCGACTCGAAATGTTATTCAGATTATATCCTTTTTCTCTAAAGGACAAATTAAATTATATGCTAATATCAATGAAAATTTTCTAAAATCAACTTCGCAGCACGCCTTTTTCCTATAATTTCGTCGTGTCATGAAGTTGGTCCTACTTGTTTTAGAAAATTATCATTGGCTATATCTATGGGTGGATGCTTTGATTTTACATGACACATTCAAAAATCCACTTGCACCAAACTCCAATAGTGATAAACCTAGTAAAAGGCACTCATTTTCAACTATATATGCATTAAATCAACCTCTTTTTAGTGACAATAGCTGGCACCATAATAGCGTCAGCCGCTAACATAGATGTGGCCCACTAATATGGGGATGGTTATAAAATTTTTAACTAGTTCAATTTTGCAAACATCGAATTCGGTGCTCTAAATCAATCAAAAACTCACACGTGAACTTTGGAGTCCTAATTTGTTATTTAATTTGAGTTCCAGCACCCACATATGGGTTTTAATTAGTCAAGAGCACTGAAGTTTTTTTTCCTGAGATACTAAATAATTTTCATAATTTTCCTAAGATACTATATACATTTTAAGTGGACACCTTAAAAAAATATCCACAAAATAGATGGTTATCTCCCATAATAAGGTTGGGGGGATCTAGTAGTCCTCCACGGATACTGTAGACTTGATATTCTTGACGAATAGTAATAAGTGGAAGTCCCAATTAATTAATTAATTGTACCTTTATATCCACCTGTGAGTTTTTCATTTGATTGGAGTACACGTGTCAATATATTAAAAGTGGAGTACTGAACATTCAATACTATTAAGTTACCAAGCTCCATAAGAGGATGATACCTATTCCAATTGAAGGAATCAAACTGTGCATAAAATTCTTTTTCTCCTCTCATTGAACTCTTTCTCATTAGTTTGGCCAAAAAGCAAGTGAATGTTTTCTATCCACTGAATCCTATCATATTATGCCCAAAATTCCTTGGAAGTGCATCTCCCTTTTTATTTTCCACATATCTAAAAAAGAAATAAGAATATGCTTCTACTGCTGGAATA
>CAVNYN010218340.1:0-30348 GCA_963692815.1 Nyctanthes arbor-tristis
CTAACACGTGGTACTAATTGATTGAAAATTGCTTGATTCAAGTATCATTTACACTCAAAAATGGAAATTGACATCGTCTAGGGTGAAACTAAACTAGCTTTTGAAACTCAAAATATGTATTTGATACTCTGAAAGTGCTTCTCATAGATATTAAATTTTAGTAGATTGAACAACCAAAGATCATCTTCCTTACAAGCCAAAGACAGAAATTTAAGTCTACAGAGAGTAGTACTACAGAACCCAGCTTCCTTAATCGTGAAAGAAAACAAAATTGAATTATTTATGTGTAGAATTTGTAAATATAATAAAGACAGATACTTCTATCAAAATTTTTTTGAAAAACGATGAAAAGTGAAATATAACCATGTTAAACAAGGCGAGTAAGTGCATAAAATCTGCTTTTGTGAGTTTGGAAGATCTTTCTTCCTCAAAACCTCCACTCTTTAACGTGCTTAGAACTTTATCTTTAAAATCTGTAACTTAGGCATCCCTATCATCCACCTCCATCTCATCCTTTTCTCTCCATCATCAATGTCCATGCTTAGGTTCTTGAGTGTGTCTCCCAAAGTAGTGAGAGACATGGTCATTTCCTTCTCATCTGAAAACCCATCATTTGAAAGCTGTAAAGCTTTCAAGGTTTTGCAGTTCTTCTCTAGCAGTGAAAGGACACTTTTTGCCTGAATATTGAACCTAAAGTCTTGTTTTTTCCTGTTAAAGAAAATTCGAACCAAACCATCCCATTCCTTAAAATCCCAAGAAATTCTTGTTTTTCCTTTTTTTTTTATCAGGATTCCGGTAGTGTTCTCTTCAACGTAGGTGTTTGCCGATCTCCAATGGCCGTCGAATAATACAGTAACCCCATCATCATGCTTCTGGTAGTACCAATTTTATTTTCTTCATGGCAAAGTATTTCGAAGCAAAGGGATGTAATATAATCAGTGAATGGGAAATTGGGGCTCACCAAAATTTTGGGATTCTGATGTTGAGTTGTTTCCCCCTACAAATATGGGATTGAGTGATAATTCTGGGTGGCGATTGAATGAAACTTTGTGGGGGATGGTGGTTAATGAGGAATTGCACCATAGTCGCCGATTTGAGAGATGAAGCATCTTTTTTTTCCTTCTTTTTTTTTTGGGGGAAAAAAGGGAGCTTTTCATTAATAATACGAACATAGTAAAATAGGCCAAAAAGGAACAAGCTCCCATTTGCCCAACAAATACAAGCAAAAGAAAATAAATGAAAAGAAAAAGAAAACAAAGCCATCGATCTAGGGCAAAAAAACATCAAAGCTAAACAAGACAAACAGCAACCGGTCCAAAGCGAAGCAACCCATCTTTATCCGTACAAGAAACACCATCAAGAGGTCTTCCACCGATGCATCCAAATCCAGGGACAACGACGGTCATCACATATGTGGGGAGATAGAGCGGAAATAAAAACAGAATTAGCAATACAAAATCCTTGGAAATCATTGCGAGAGTGCCACACCATTCATGTCCTCCTAACATTTCCAGCATAATTTTCTTGTAAACATTTTGAGCTTTAGATGAGCTCTAATCTGAATCTTTCCTGAATATTTTCAGGTTGCTTTTCCTCATACATTTTCTTGCAGAAAATCTTTCGAAATAATCCTTCCAAGCATATGTGAATAAGTTTCCCAGCATCAAATGAAGTCGTGGGTTATAGTCAATCTTTCCTAGACAAGGAAGCAACAGTGAAGCAATAGCCACTGTCTTCTGCAAACCAATATTTTTGAGCAACAAATCCAAACAAGCATAGTCCATAGGATTCTTGATAACATCAGCTAAAGCCTCTTGATAAAGTTTCTTCATAGGAATAGGTGAGCTAACGGGAACATGGTTGCTAAAAAAAGGTTAAGAAATGAAGCATCTGGTAAGTTACTGATACCTCGCCATCTCAATTTCAGATTTGGGTAGTTTTTATTTTTTTTAATTTACACTAATAGAGTATTATTTTTATTTTTCTCCTTTTATAACCAATTTTTGGTAGAATCTAATTCCTAGGTATTTTTGCAACAATTAAGGGTAAATTTCTAAATTTTGTTATTGTTCATATTTTTTTATTGAGAAAATTAGGCTCAACACGTCATATTGTTTTAACACTTTAAAAAACACTGTAGAACCTTAACTAAGACACATAAATACGGCCATTTACAAGGAAAGCCACATTTTACTCTCATTAATTAATCTATTATAACATAAATCAAAGGTAATCTAGACCTCTATTATCTATCTATATCTATATTATTATAATATAAATCAAAGGTAGTCTAGACCTCGGTTTCTCGCCTATGACCGCTTATATCATTATGACATCGGATTGACTTATTTTTTCCCCTTTTTTTCTATGTGACTCCTTTGGGTAATTGAATTTTTAGGGAGATATATACTTGCTTTCTTTTTTAATCACATATTAGCAGAGATATTAGCTACATTTTATATAAGGTATTTTCGTTTTATTGAGATTTTTAATGTAAAATCGTTTGCAACCCTATGCTAATTGGTTGATTATGCGTATTTTAAATTCGAAATCTGAGTTTCATTTAGGGATAGAGTCAAATTTTTTTTTTAAATTTATTGATTGATTTATCTATTTATGCTAAATAGATAAATATCGATGATGTTATCTCCTTTTGTCCTTTTGTCTTTCATTATATATTTCCTGCAAAGTTGCTTTTTTTAATTAATGTTTTTCACATTTATTACAGTTTATTGTGTTCGTATTTTGTTCTTTTTATGCTTATGCGTTTTTATTCCTTTCTTTTATTTTCATACTCTTTTATTAGGATTTATATGCTAGGAGTAGAAGTTGATAATGAAAAAATTTGTACTTGATCCTATCCATATATTTTTTTGTGTTTTATGTGTTTTTATCATGTAATGATTGAGTTATTACGATAATTTTTTGTTAATTTAGCTTTGATTTAGAGCGGCTTAGTTTGTTTCATTTTTTTTTACATGTATTATATGTTTTTTTTGGTACTTAGAATATTGAATTTATGTGTATCTTTCTTCTACCTTTCTTTGCTAAATTTCTGTAAACTTAATTGATTATTTTTTCTTTTGTTCTGTTGATACAAAATATTAACAAATAGGCATCTTTGATGCATTTTCTTCCTAAAATACAAATCACTGTGTCATTCATTTTTAAGGTATTTTATCCGTTTTATTATATATTAATTTATTAATTAGTTGCTATACTCTTTGGAAATTATAAATACAATGTAACTATCTTTCGCATGTCAAATTTTGAATTACTCTCTCTGTCTCTCTATTGATTATCACCATTAATTAGAGTTACGTTCCTTGGTTTGAATTAATAATTTGATAGAGTTGGTGATTTGTATTTTGACATTATCGTTTACTTTATAGCATTGTTTAAGAGTTTCTATATATCATTGACCTCTGAATGATTTATTTTGATTTACTACTGGGTTGATTGAACATGTGTCATCTAGTTAATGTGTTGCTAATTTAATTTTCTTTTATTCTTTCTTCAGCTGCTGAGTTCCAACTATTCTTATTGTGGAAATTTTCATTGGATGTATGTGTTTTAGTAGCTTAGTTCCGTAAATGGTGTGACAAACTATTACACTATCTTTATTATATAAAATTTGTGGTTTATGTTATCATGCGTGATTATATGTACGGCATAAATATGTATATTTTGCAAGAGAATACAATTTTCTCAATGCTCACATTCACATTTTTTCATCCTAACAAGTTCTCAACCCCTGATGTGATTATAAGGAGTATATACAAAGTTTATATTCAATGCATACTTTATGCTTAAAGTTTTAGAGGTGTAATATATGATTCTAGTTCCTGTGATTAATAATAATTTGTATTCATAATATTGGAGTAATGTGTGAAGCGTTTCTAGTTTTTAATAATAATGTTGGATTTGTCCCATTTTCCCAATATGTATTACTGTTGTCCTGGTAAATATTCACTTTTTGTTTATTATATACATTGGGTACAATTTAGTGTAATTACTATGTGTCAGTTGATTCAGTTATATTATGATTGAGTATACAACATCTCATTATAGTGGAATATGTTTTGTTTTGTATTTAAATAAGTTTATAGTGACATTGTATTGTATGTATATATTTTTTCAAATAGTTGTAATTCAATTGTTCAACAGTTTGTACTTCAATTATATTGACCATTTTAAAACAATCGATTGATATTTGTATTTAGATAGAATGCTCTGTTTGATTAATGTATTGATGTATTCTGCCTGTGCAACACACGAATGGAGATACTAGTTTATTATATATTAAACCTAATTTATTCTGCCTCTCTCTCTCTCTTATATGTCATGAGGGCCCTCCCTTTCACCTTCCCTTGTTTTATGTGAAATTTTTAGTTTACATAAATGCGGCTTTTCTATGTGGTGTTTTATCAACCAAATCTTATTTTTTAATTATTTGGCAATCTCAAGTAGTGTTGGAAAGAGGGTGTAGATGAAGAATAGGAAATGGCTGATTGATAAGGGTTTGTAAAGATCCGTGTCTACGTGGAAGACCAAACTTCAAGCTAGAAACTGAAGAACAATAGGAGCTTGATAACTTGATGGTTAGTGACTTATTTCTTCAATGGTGGCAATAATGGGATTGTAAGGAATTATAGACAACATGCACAGCGGAAATAAAAACTAAAATTCCAACACCAAGATAAAACTTGCTCTTAAATGGAATTTGTGAAGGGAAAGTTACCTAGAACGAAGCAGCAAAATCGATATATGATCATACCACAGCTATCTAACCATCCAATCTCTAACAGTAATCCACGAAGTGAGAACAATCCAAGAACACTAACTTTTCATAGTGGGGATTAAGGTTTCTATATTATCTTGTGCTAGCAAGTTAAGACAGAAAGTATGTGTGAATGTTTTAGTAACCCAAGACCCTAAAGTCCTCTATTGATAGATATATTACGAAACCCCGGTGCGACCCTAATATGATTAGAATTCTAGAGCCTATGTACGGTCTGACCCAATTAATCTTATTAATTAAATCGATCTATCATGTACAGACCCGATCCAACGATTGAACCTTGTACATTTGTTTCAACAATCTCCCACTTGGAGAAGGTCTAATTCTAAGACTCTGATACTTGTCTTTTATGTGTGACCCATTAGGCTCCCGCTCATGATGGCAAACATCATGATACTATTATTCTAATCCAATTAGAATAAGACAAACTAAACTCTCTATTTTAATTTATCATTGATTCACCTAGATCGATCAGTTCATGACGCCGTCTAAGATTGACATCTAGCAATATATCAAGGCAATCCATGTGACAGGATGTCATTTGGTATGACAAGACCTTTCGACATATGGTTACTGTGGAAATATAATCCCTTCATCAATATAACCCAATTGATTAAGAGATATAGATAAGAGTCAATCTCGTTTCAACAAATTATGTTATTCAGATAGACTTGACATTGACAAACTTATGATCATGATTGAAACTCGTTTCAACTCACAATCACACCTTGACCAAGGAATTTTCGTCAACTCAAGTGGAGAAAGGCAGATTATAGTCTCCTAATATCCAAGAATGACGTATCCTCATCTTGAATACTCACAACCTTCATGTAACTTTCATTATATATGTACAGCATTTTCCTGATAACCCATGGCTAGAGCCTCATCTAGTGTCCATCTAAACATAACAATCATCACATAAGATTCTATGGTATCCTCAAGTCAGAGGACCAATTCCACAACCGTTCATTAGAGATCAACCACTGATGCAAGGATAATATCCACGCGGAATCTCTAGGCAAGTCATCCAATGCTTGTTTTACTAACAAAGCATCCATGTGTTCATTTGAATGTCCCCACATTCTAACTTATGAGATCGGTTACTTTCTAAGAAAAAAATGTGACACATGCTAGCCTATCCGCAACAACAGCATCCGTATCCTGTAATTGCCTCGAGTAGGGATAATTTAAAAATAAGTGATAACATACATCTCACAATGACAACCCGTTGTGATTAATAATTTATTCTAGTTTTATTCTACAGACTATTATTCTAATGATAAGATAATAATATTTATGAAAGTAATAGACCTACCATTAAAATGCATCCATTAATAAGTGTTTATACTCAAAATGTTTTACAAAATAGTATAACACTAAAATCCAAACAAACTAGCTAGTCATTCATGTATCTAATACCTATGGTCATAGCATGACTATCATGCTTGTCAAGATCGGACGGCTGTGTCAATGGATCTACAACATTATCATATGTAGGGACTCGTTCTATCGATCTGTCATTCCTTTGTATAATCTCCCTAATGAGATGATATCGCCTTATTACATGCTTAGACCGTTGATGAGACCTGAGTTTCTTCGCTTGCGCGATGGATCATTGAAAGAGGTCCAACGCCTCACAGGGCGAATCACCACGCTGAGTCGTTTCGTGTCGCAATCTACGGACAAGTGCAAACCTTTCTTTGAAGCCATCAAAAAATCTAAGGAATCCACATGGACAAAGGAGTGCCAGACCGCTTTCAACTAAGTTGAAAGAACACCTCTCCTCTCCCCTTCTGCTGTCCAAACCTCTACCAGGGGAAATGTTGTGTCTGCATTTGGCCGTCTCAGATTTGTCAATCAGCGCGGTCTTAATCAGAATAGAAGGACAACTCCAGCTCCCAATTTATTATGTAAGCCACGCCATACACATTGTGGAGCTCAGATATCCTCCCATGGAGAAGCTTGCCTACGCTCTCATAATCGCTTCCAGGAAACTCCGACCTTACTTCCTTGAGCACACCATTGATGTCCTGACGAGTGCTCCTTTAAGGCAGGTCCTTCAGAAACCCGACCTATCAGGTCTCTTGGTCAAATGGTCAATAGAACTCAGCCGGTATGACATCAACTATAAACCAAGGACTGCCATCAAGGGACAGTTCCTTGCCGACTTCATAGCTGAGCTCACTCCCGTTGAGCCCAACCTCAGTGCTCTTCCGATCTCCCAACTTGGGAACTATACGCCGAAAGTTCCTCCATGAGCCACGCCTCTAGAGTTGGAATCGTCATCGTTAGCCCCACTAGGAATTATTACTATCAGGCTATTAGGTTTGGCTTCCCTGCGACAAATAATGAAGCTGTCCTGGCTAGGGTCGCTATGGCAAAATCAATGGGCATCAAGAGGTTCATCATCAAGAGCGATCCTCACCTCGTGGTAAACCAAACAAGCGGTGTCTACAAGGTGCGGAGTGAAAAGCTTTCCTGATACTAGTGCAAACTTCTAGAAGAACTGAACGACCTGGACCACTTCGAGATCACACGAATCTCGAGAGCTGAAAATAGTCATGCTGACGCTTTGGCTAGTTATCAACCAGCAAGGGGGCAAGGGAGCTGAGCAGCATCCCAATTGGCAAGTTAGCGACCTCGTCCATTGACGAAGCAAAGATAACAACAACAGAAGTCGGCCAGTCAAATAACTGGATGGACCCTATCATCCAGTTCTTAAAGGAGGGAGTGCCCCCCCAGGCGTGGAGGCTAGAAAGCTGAGACATCGGGCTACCAGATTCTCGCTAATCGATGAAAAGCTATACAAGAGAAGTTTCGCTGGACATCTATTAAGGTATCTCGGCACCGCTGAGGCGCGAGCTGTTTTAGAAGAAATACACTCCTAAGCCTATGGTAATCACTCAGGCGGGCTGGCTCTTGCACATAAAATCCTAAGACAGGGATACTTCTGGCCCAGTGTCTGAAAGGACGCGATCGATTTCGCCAAGGCTTGCGACAAATGTCAAAGATTCAACCCCTTGATTAGGAGCCTCCCGGAAGAGTTAACCTTAGTTATAGGACCATGGCCCTTCGCCAAGTGGGTGATTGATCTCATTGGCCCGCTCCCAAAAGGCAGAGGAGGAACCCAGTTCGCCATTATTGCTATTGATTACTTTACGAAGTGGATTGAAGCCGAAGCCCTCGCCACCATCACAGAACAAAAGACGACAAGTTTCATCTGAAAATCAATTGTTTATAGATTTGGAGTCCCAAATGTTATAATCACGGACAATGGCAAACAATTTGACAATGCAAGGTTCAGATCATTTTGCGAAGAATTGGGCATTAAAAATTTTTATTCTACGCCCCATCACTCGCGGGCTAACGGACAAGTGGAGGCTGTCAACAAGATTATCAAGTAAGCACTTAAAAGACGTCTTGAAGGTTTGAAGGGGGCTAGGCCGAAGAGCTCCCCGCGGTTTTGTGGTCTTATCAAACGACCTGCCGAATGGCAACTGGGGAGACCTCTTTCTCTTTCATGTACGGGGCTGAAGCCATGATCCCCGTTGAGTTGGAGGTCCCCACCTTTAGAGTGGCCCACCACAACGAGTTCGACCTTATAGCTGAAAAAGGGAATTCTCATACATCAAAAATGCGGCATATAAACAGAAATGTGCCAAATTCTATAACGCAAAGGTTAGAGCCTGTCGGTTTGATGTTGGTGACCTAGTCCTACGCAAAGTCTTCTTCTCTTCTTGAGAGCCAGCTTCTGGGACCTTGGGCCCTAGCTGGGAAGGTCCCTGTCGAGTCCAGGGAGTCCTGTCAAATGGGGCATACGAGCTCGAAGATATGTACGGAGACGAACTAATGCATCCCTGGAATACGGAGCATCTGAAGAAGTATTATCAATAACCAGGTATCAACTTTAACAGTTGTCTAGTTTGTTTAACACTTGTGTCCTTACTTCTCCATGGCCCCACGAAAGATAAACCTACGACCAAGTAAGGTTTCACAACCTAGCACTTGTTCAAAAAGGTTTAATTTATATGTCAGCGACCTCACATCCAAGTCAGCA
Source organism: Nyctanthes arbor-tristis (assembly GCA_963692815.1). Lineage (NCBI taxonomy): Eukaryota > Viridiplantae > Streptophyta > Magnoliopsida > Lamiales > Oleaceae > Nyctanthes > Nyctanthes arbor-tristis. Next base: position 8,859 of record CAVNYN010218340.1, read on the forward strand.
GGTCCACAAACAAAGCCGAACCAAGCGTTTGGCTAGCGACCTAACACTTGAGAAATTGGTCATATGACCAGAATTGGAACCTATTTATAGTTCAGCGGCCCGAAACTTGTACATACCCCCACTTAGACTCATGATCCACGGCCTAACTAGAATGAGCTTCTAGTTAAACACCCTGACACTTTCGTCAGAGGATTGTATGAGTAATTGAGAGAAATAGTAAAGCGACAAAATTGTGCAAGCGAACAGACAGTTATGTAGAAAGAAATCTTCTTCATTCATGTAAAAAAGTTTTACAATGCAAACTCGGGGACAAAAAAAGGAGGGGGGATCAGGCCTGGTCTTCTGAAGTGGGAACCTCAACCTCATCGCCAGCAGCAGCCTCATTGTTCTCATCATCTGAGCTTTTGTAGCTGCAATCTTGCCTGAGTCTTGCCACTTGCTCCTGAAGACAAGCCAAGTCATATTCAGGCGGGGTCTTCTTGACCTCTCCAAGAAGCTCTTTGGCCATTTCATAATACAGCCTGGCAGTCGCCTGTTTGTATTCTTCTGAGGCCTTGTACTTGGCTACGGCCTCCTGGTACCCTAACAGCTCCTTAGACGCAGCCCGACTTGCCGCCTCCTTTATTGCCTGCTCATGATTTGACCTTTCAGTCACTAGTGTGCCCTCCAGCCCCTTGATTTTCTTCCTAGAGGCCTCCAGCTCATTTCGGAGCATAGCAGCCTCATCCTTGGAAATGGCAAGGTCCTGCTCTTTCTCCTTCAGGGCCAGCTCAGCCTCCTCCTTCGCTTTAGATTCCTCGCCGGCCTCCCGGGTCATCTTCTTAGTGTCACTAATGACCCGGTGAAGGCGAGCCTCAGCATGCTGCCCCAAAATGGCTGAATGGCCCTCCGTGACCGCCCTTGCCTGATGAATTTCCAAAAGGGACATGGAAGCCGCATAGTTCTCCCACTTCTTTGACCAGCTCCGGGCCATATCGCTCGTCGCATCAGTAACGTTCCCAGGCAACCCCTCCACCGGCAATCTCTTGGCGAGGTTGAAACAGAGCAGAGCCTTGGGCCTTTTATCTTTGACTTTCTCCAGGGCAGCCCACCTATTCTACTAAACTCGGAAGAATAGATCATCTGCGAGTAGGTCCAATTTTCCTTTCACCAAAGTCGACAACTCCTCGTCGCCTGACGTTGGAGCCCGGGGAAAAGAATTAGAAGAGGAGCACAGAGGAGTAAGAGAAGGCTCGACTCCCTGGCGCTTCGTTGGGGGCTCCGCCACAACCAGATCAATGGCAGGCGCGACCTTCTTCCCCGCCTCTTTTTCTCGCTAACGTTTCCTCTGCTTCTTCTTCTCCAGCGCGGTGTTGACCTCCTTAAACGACCTCATTCTCTGGGCCTTTTCTTGATGAACCTTCTTGCCTGAAAAAAGGAAGAAATGTCGTTAGCATCTGGCCGCCATACAATCAGAAATGAGCTCACTGTAAAATTTCAGCTTACTGGGAGGAGGGGCACTGCTACGACGTTCCGATGTGCGCGTTGATAGTCCGGCCTCGATCAAAGAGTCCTCGTTGGTAAGGTCTCTGGCGTGGTAATCTTCTTTTTCCAACTTTGCAACCTCCTCAGCCCGCTTACAGAAAATTAGAGATATCAACTGTGGCATGTCTTCCCCTGAAATAGAAAAGAAAGAAATTAAATATTAGCTCGATAGCCCTAGAGAAGCCCTAATTGACAGCTACTCACTGATTTTCATAAAGTTCGTCGCCACATTTGTATCCTACCCAGAACTAATTCTCCTTCCAGTCCGAGACGGACTCCAAGTTCCCCTTCACCAAGTTGACCTAAAGGCGCTAATCGCCTGATTTTTGGCGAGCTGACACGTAGTATCAGCCTTTGCCTCCTGAAGGTGAGGACTTCAGTGCATAATAGGAATCAAAATCCTCAGGGCTGGGATACCCCCAACCCCTGTGCTACCATAAGGAAAAGGCCCCTATGATGGTCCTCTACCCAGTTGGTGGGATCTGAGTAGGAGCAACCCTCTAAAACTGCAACAATCTGGTCACAGGTCTGGGGAGAGGAACCCTGAACCCGGCTTCAAATATCTTCGTGTTCACAGCAACACATCCCTTGGCGGGTTATAGGCCCTCTCTCCCTCATAGGGGACCCAGAAATTGACGTCATCTGACACGTTGCAACGGTGATGGATGACGTGTAGGTTCTCCTCCGTCACTTGAGAGGGAATATCTTTTGCCGCCCACTGTAAATCCTTTTCCGTGGGCGCCGCTGCCAGAGGCCGTCCACTTGAACTTGCCTCCGCCTCTACCTTGTCATTCACACTCTCTGCCAAGGTAGCCTGAATCCCTGGCTCCATGTCTCCCCCGCCAGAGCATTTAGTGCCAACCCGGGAGATCTCTTCTCCTTCACTCGTCATACTGATTCTTCCCAAAAGTTTTCCAAGAGCCCCAGGAATAATGAAGAAAAATTACTTGAAGAAGCAAAGTTCTCTGAAAGCCTTTGCACAAAGGATTCTTGAGTCAAGATAGATGAGAAATGAAAGAGGAAATGGGAGTGGGATGAAGGATTTAAAAAGGAGGAGGAAATGCAGCTTGACGGCCATACGTTTATTCAAAAAATGAAAAGGTACCAATCAATTTAATGATTATGCCTGCGGGTTCCCTAGAACACGCCACTCCTTTAAATGGCATCCACGTGGAAAGGTGAATTAATTTTGAAATTCAAAAGGGTAGATTTCAAGCGGCAAAAGTTATGGGGTAAACTGCCTACACATTTTCAAGGTCGCTGATCTTCAGCATCACGAACAATGACCTTGAGGGGCATTTTGTATTCATCAGATTGCAAATAGTCAACACAAGTCAAAGGTCAACGGTCACTGGGTGAGCGCCTTGCCTAACCCAGCGACCTGAATACAGATCGGAAGAGCGTCGATAGCCATATGTGGCGACTCAGTTCAGTGACCTCAAGGATAGTCTTATTTTGTCTCTCTCGCGAGCTAGGGCATACAGGCACCTCGCCAACGAGCTCACAAGTGCCTCAACCAAAAGTTATGATCCAACCAATGTAACGGGCACGCTAACTCTGCGGACACTTGGGATCCCATGTGAGGAACCTTATCCCTGACAGTTGATGGGACCCCCGTATTGAGTACAATATGGCAATAACTTATGCCATATGCGACTCAGACAACCGATGGTCAATAAGGGGGGTCTATTCTTAGTTGATTAGATCTTTGTGTCGCACATGTGGGACCACAATAAATATTTGTAATCATCACTCACAAGCAAGGGGTCAATGGTACACTATAAGTATAGGCAAACACAAATGAGAGGGGGTTCGACACCCAAAACCCTCATTCTCCTTGTCTTATAAACCTTGTACCCTCCCATCTATAATGGGGATTCTGAATTCTTTTTTCTTTTATCACTCATATCGATCATTACATGAATTCTCCATAAAAACAAATCTCATTTGTTGAGTTGAAAGCAAAATTTGGCATCAACAAATTTAATCCAAATAGGGAAAACATACCTCATGTGAGTACCGTTAGTATCCTCCCTTTGGTACCTACAATAGAGTTCAATCTTGTGAACTTACGTTAAGAGCTTTTCAAGCAGGTAAGTATCAAATTTGATGATGATGTTACTACAGAAATTGATATTGTGTTAGAAATTGATGGATGCAGTGTTAGAGAAGCCCAAACATAAAAGCAAGGAGGTACATAAATGTTGGTCTAAATGCAATTAGTACTGGTTTCCAGTTTGATATTTACATAGAAGATAGATTGGTGTATCATGTAAAATGCTGAGAGGAAGGTTGTAATTAGAATCTCAGGGCAACTCAAGTTTGTAACAAAAATATATTTAGGATCCGAAGAATTCATGGACCTTTTATATGTTCTATTGACAACTTTAGCATAGGCCATAAAAATGTAACATGTGAACTAGTGGAAAATTGTATTAAGTACACATTTGTTATTAAGTACACATTTGTTAATTCCCAAACTGTGTACACACCATTATACATCATCAAAGACATTCAAGAACATTCAAGTCGAATGAGGGAGAAAGCACTTAAGATGATTTACAGGTGGCCCAGTTGAGTCATATAAAACTCTGCCATCCTATCTGCATATGCTTGAAGCAACCAACCTAGACACTAAATGTGGAATTGAGATTGAAAATTGTGGACTTGTAATAGTTGTTGATTCAACTTACTTAAATGGCATATGTGGTGGAACTTTGTTTACAGCATGCACCCAATATTTCCAAACGCTACCCATGTCGCGTGTTCTTACCACTTGTTAAATAATATGAAGAAAAGATATAGGAAAAAAGGCATTGATGCTTAGGATCATTATAATGTTGCATCAAGAGCTTACACCCTTGAAGAACTCAACTATCAAATGAAAAATATTTACACCATTAGTGAAAAATCATTGAATATCTGGTATTATATGTTGGAATTGATGTCTAAAGTCCAAATAGTTGGACTAGGTTTGATCGGGCTGAATTAATTAATAAGATTAATTAGTTGACGCGTTCAGTTGTAGGCCTACAAAAACCCAGTAAGACTAGGTTTTTACATCTTGCAACCATAAATAGGCATCTTATGTTTAGGGTTAGACGCACAGACTGTAAGGGAAAATTCGGATGACGGATTCTACACGATGTGATCGTGGATATTCGGTCAATTTCTTGCTAGCACTTGAAGTTGACAGAACCATAAACATACCCCCATATATCCGCTTCGAATTGTTCGTTGTTATAGAGTTCCAAATCCATTCTTACTGTATGGATTACCATTAGAGGCTGGACAGTTGGACAACTGTGGTGATGAGCATCGTTCCAATTGTCAATCAGGATTTGCAAGATCGGAAGAGCTCACTGGCTTCATTAAAGAGGTATTTTACTATCATAAATTCTTTGAAGTACAAGGTCGATCTGAGGCATAGGAATTGAATGTTTACTTAACTTTCCGCTGTGCGTATATTGTTCAATTTCTAACAGTGGTATCAGATCTAGGTTTGTATCTTGTTAGAATTTGTTATCTTTGATGAATATGTTTCAATAATAGTTATTGTATAAAACAATTTGATTTCGTATTGACATTAATTAATTATGATTAATTGGAACAAGAAGATGCATGAACAGATCAGAAAAAAGGGAAATCAAAATGTGTTGGTTTGGACGGCCGCCTAACTCTTCCGATCTGCTGAAGCAGCGCCGCAGCACCCGAAACGTTGCTACTGTAGCACAAGTAGGCTGCTGCAAATAGTAGCAGCTTGCAGTTGCTCATAGCAGTGGTGCACACTGCGCCGGGCACTAACTCTGAAGTAGACGCCACTTCTAAAGCAGCGGAAGGATCACGCCGCGACAACAGTGCGCTGGCCACATCGCAGATGGCTACTGCAAACTGCTGCAGCAGCGGCTGCTGCGAATCACGGCTACTTGCTGCGACGAGGCAGGACGGGCCAATCCCCGTCTGAGGCGCTGACGCCGGATCTATCGTGGCTAGGGTTCTGAACCCTAGCTTGAACAGTGCTGTCAATTTGGAGACAGGGCCTGCTGTGCAATTTTTGAAATTGCACAGCAGGCCCCCATGTTTCTGTCATGTAAAGAGAGGTCTATGCAATTTCTGAAATTGGATTGGTAGTCTCCCGAGTTTTGAAAATTGACGAAACGACCCTGAAGTTTTTGAAATTTCAGAATCAATTTCTTATTTTCCAAATTTGACAAATTGGTCTTTGGGATTTGAATTACAACTTAAAACTTTTGTAAAATTTTAGAAATTTTCAATTGAGTCAAAATTTAAACATTGTGAAAATTTTGTTTCGCCAAAATTATTTATTTGAATAAAAGTTGAATTTTGACTTAATTCAAGTTGTGATTTTAACCCTAAATCTTTCCAAAACTTGTATCAAAGTATTGCTTTGATATTAACAACAAATTAAAGAGTTATTTTGTGGTCATCCCCTTGTAACGCCCAATTTCTAAAAAGTTTAGAACGCTACTAAAAGTCACATTTTCATTTTTAATTTTTTTATTTTTAAAATAGATAAGCAAATAAGGATGGAATATGTGCGGAAACATGATGATCATTTTAATTGCATAATGCCCAAAATACATGTTTATAGTTGTTGACCAAAGTAATTGTACAAAAGTATAATACCGATAAAGGTATTTACCAAAAAGGGCAATACATAACATTTAATCAAAATATTTAGCAGGCCCTGCTTGTCGCCTCGACTATGCCTAGCCCCTTAACCTAGAAGGAGGGAAAGTTAGGGTGAGCATAATAATAATATTACCTCGTGGGGCAAGTCAATTAATCTATGTCAAACCAAATATGTGATCATAATCATAAACTCTACTATTTAAGCTTTTAAATTTTCAAAGTTGTACTATTGGCTATCCTAAAGGCCTACTTTTGACCTAGGACCAATTTGCAGTCCCTGACAACATACATAGCGCTATCCGAAGGGCTTACTTTTGACCCAGACCAATTTGTGGTCCCTGAAAAAATCATTTTCATGTATTCTAATCACAATTATAATCAACACATAAGGAAAAAAAACAAGATCAATCAACTAGAATTTGCATAATGTAAACCCCACCTCAATAGTCTTGAAAAAGTTTGCTTGAAATGTTGCACAAGCAGTGACACTACTCAAACTTAGAACTTAAAGCGCCCTCGTCTAGCAAATGGGAGTTTAAAGTGATTTAGTATGTTTGAATTATCATTGATAGGGGAATCTTAAACTTTAAAGACTTAATTGAATATTTATGAAAGTTAATGTATTAAGATTTTGGATTCTTAAAATGTTTAAGGGTCCAATTGATCACTTATGAGTGTTAGAGTTCACAACTAATTTGATTGGCTTAGGGTTTAGGACTTCTATGAGGTAATTAAATTCTTTAGGGGTTAAATTGAATAATTATAATAGTTAGAGGACTTTAATTTAATATGCTTGAATAGCTTGAGGGTCAACTTAAGTTGAATTAAAAGTTTAAGGACTTATGTGACTAGCATTGAAAGTTCAAGGACCAATTATGCAAAACTTAAACATTTTGGGTCCAAAATAAATTATTTAAAATGTTTGGGAGCCAACTTTGATTTAAATCACAACTTTAGGGTCAACTTAAATGTCTTGGAAATTCTTGGGGCCAAGACTAAAGTTGACCATTAGCTTAGGACTTAGTAAAACATTCTTAAAACTTGTAGGGACTAAAATGCAAAAACCCATAGGATATTAATTTGGGTCTATTTTCTTTTGGGCTTAACGCCATGTACAAGAACCAGAGGATGTTCAGTGAGTGTTTCAAACATGAAAGAAAAGATTTAGATCAAAGGCCGGCCAAAATCTAGCGAGTCAAAGTGAAAATAGGTGGAAAAAGATGCCCTCAACATGCTCTTCCCATTCATGTAAGCTTTTGAAGGTATGGTGGTGATTTTTGGTGTAGTAGTGCAGTGGTTTTGGTGATTTTCCGGTGAGTATGGTGGTTTTCCAGCTAAAATATTTATATATTCATGTTCCACGTGGCGAGAGGAAGCCATAGATATCAATTTTGCGATGTTTGGTGAATAAATGGAGATGACCCATTTTTGGGTTTTGCTCGGTTCGACCAAGACTGCCATTTTCCGATTTTTTCTTTTTTTTTTGTTGTTAATGGTTTATGAGGACTAGGATGATGATAATAATGGTTATAATGTATGCATTTTGGAAAAAAATTCTAGTGCACACTTGTTTGAGTTTTTTTCCCCATGGTAAAGAATAGGAAAGAGATGAGTTTATTTACCTTTGTTTTTGTTGGATGCTTGATGTATAGCTTGATTATCTTTGCTTGCCTTGAGTTTGATGCTTGAAGCTAGATGTTTTTCTTGTCAAGAAAACATAACATTGTTAGTTGTTGATTTCTTTGGAGAGTTAAAAGAAGAAGAACGAGAAGAAGATGGAGAGAGAGAGAGAGAGAGAGAATTACCTAACAGCTGGGAGAAAATGAGCAAGAAGGGAGAAAATGAAATTTTAGTGCTATATATAGAGTTAGCTCAATTGGAAGAGAAGGGACCAAAAGTGGTATTTTGAAAGTTCTTGGTTGGAAATAGGGACTAATTAGGAGTTAAGATTCTTGAAGTTAATTCGTTAGGGTTTCATTTGAAAGTTTGGAGTTATTCAGGTTCTAACTTGAATTTATTATTTAAGTTACAAAATTTCCATTCACATAACAAAATTCGGTTCGGCTACACGAGTATATAAAAAATTTGAAAAGTCATGGAAGCCGTTGCGACATGAGTTAAAGTAATAAAATTGAATTTTAATTTTAATTTTAATTTTAATTTTAATTAATACAATTAGATGATTGATTTTATTGATGCGAAATTAAATAATTAATCATATTAATTATTTAATTTCAATTGGTCCGTTCCATCTTGTCTAAATCAATTTAGACGATTATTGTCAATACCAAATCTAGATATTGATATGTTAATTAGTATGTGATATTAATTGAACAGATTTAGTGGATTATTATGGATTTGAACCATATAATTGGTTGTAATAAACGATTATACGATACTAGCTATGCTCGTTAGGTTAATTTATTTTTTCCTTTCTTGTTTGAGATATAACAAGACCATTTGTATATGATAAAAATTGGAAAAGGAAAAATTGGGGAATTTTTACATTTAACATTAGATGATTGAATGTGATGTCTCCTAATAAATTAGTCATATGGTCTTCTTCATGCTCAAGAAGATTGGGAAGAAGTAATCCATAATGATCCGCACTTATTAGTTATGTACAGTTAATTATATTGGATGTTATTACTATACATGATTTAGATGAGACCGATCCATTAATTAAATATTAAATTCGTATTAAATGTTAATACATGTCTTCCACTGTTATAGTGAAAAACCAGAGTTCATTACCGATGTCAGTTTGTTGAGTAACTCATAGCTGCTCATTCGTGAATATGATTATCACGATGAAACATATTATGTTTCTGACAAGTGGGTTGAATTTAAATAAAATTTTGGAGGCATGTCAAGTAAGTACATGAGATGTGCATGACAATTAGTTGTTTACTTGATAATCTAGGAGTCACATAAGAGATGTGATTGATAGTGTATCTACATGAATGCTTTCATTGGGATTTATTGAGTAACTCAAGTTTCTAATAAAGCAAATGGGATCCTAGCCCACTGGAAATTCAAATGAATTTCAATAATTAATAGATCGGAAGAGCACATTAATTCAATGGGAGAATAATTAGTATGATAAAAGTCCATGTCAAATTAATTTCCTACATCAATTAATTTCTTTATATATTGTCATTACATATTTGAATAATGGGTATATTTGTAAATTTAACTGACATGTTAGATGTGAATAAAATTTTTGGGCCAAAATTATAGAACTGACATCATAATGAGAATTGTTCTCAAGTGAGAAAAATAGATATATCTTGTAACAGATTTTACGGACGTTCCTGCTAAGGAAGTTTTGCGAAAATAGTGCAAATTTACAAATATCAGGTGATGATGAACATAATGGGCATGTGTGATATTTGCCATTATAAGTTGTAAATTTTGCATGTAGGTACAGAGATTTATACTATTACTATTCATCTCAAAGGGTTGAATGATGAACTATACTAAGCAATATAAACTCTAAATGCTATTTTGAAGCACAGTGGGAAAATAAACTGAGTATTGACTTAGTTCTATAATCATTGTCTAATAGCTTATCACAATTTATTGTAAATTGAGATGCATGAATTAGATTCATATTATCTACTAGTCTGTTTGATATGCTATAACTGTTGAACTTATCGTCAATGTGATGTAAGGACAAGTATTGACCATTGAAACCTTTAACGGTACTTAAAGGTAGTGTTGATGGAACGTTAAGGAAGATTCCAGACGGTCAGTAATACAGTTAAAGTGTATAAAGATATATATGCAAAACTTATCATCTTGGAAAGAAAGTAATCTTAGACAAGATCTTACTACAAGATGAGAGTATAAAGACTACTCTTCAGTCTCTTAAGTATTAGATACTAGATATTGATCCTGTATTTTTCAGAATATGAATGAGGCAGAAATAAAGTAAATCACTACAGAAGGGAAAACAGGACTTATAGTAGGAAATGAAGCAACTGTTGCTCCATTTAAAACCTATTGTCTACTTTTAGGTTTTGCTTTGTTTTGGGATAAGAATGTTGATATTATGATCAAGCTCTTATGAAGAACACTATTTTTTATTCACGTTTGGACATGAATAGTTGTTCCATTAAGATTGAGAATAATGGTTATTTTTTATTATGGAATCTACTAGAGAAATAAGATTAATAATATCTGGGTTCTAAATCTTAAAAGGTCTATTATCAAAATAGAAGAGAAAAGAGGTATAAAGGATAATCTAGATTATATCCAATTCTGACATTAAAGACAAATAAGTCCTAATCCATACTAGTGTATTTGGACAAAAGTCTACAAATGTCAGGTATAGCTTTACTTACTTTGTTAAGTTCAATGATGACTATATTAGACATGGTTTCATGTACTTGATCAAGTTAATGCATGAAAGTTTGGAAATGTTCAAAAGTTCAAGCGGGAAACGGAAAGCTATCTGGAAAGATATTTTAATACTTAGATATGATCGGAGTGAGGAATATTTATAGGTATAATTGGATTATCTATAGAGAATAAGATTCTCTAGCAGTGAATTCCTATAAATACATAATTCTACAATAGTGTATTTTAAGGAAAGTTGTACATATTAGATATGTTACAATTTGATATGCCAAACAGTTATTCCAAGATTGTTTTATCCCATTTTGGGATATGCAATAAAGATTGCATGTTACACACTAAAACATGTTCCATCTAAGTCAATTGATGAAACTCAAAATTATTTTGCGTAATAACACTTTTAAAAGTGTATAAAGTATTTCTTTGTGAATTATCCAACAAGAGTTGTTGGACGTGATATATAACCCACATTTAAGATGAATGTCATCTTTTATTGTATTCTTAGAGAAATTGTTTATTCTAAGAAAACAGTGGGAGTGATTATTGAAGGGGTTCAAGAAGCCACAAAAGAAATTAATCGACTAGATGTGCTAGTGTATATACTTCATTTGATGAGGTATGAACTAGTAACAGGAAGATAGTTCCTAAGAACATATCTATCAGCTCTGCGTAGATAGGGTAGGGAAATTCATCTACTTAAGGATATGATCATGTGGTTTTCAATATTAGATTGATAACTAAAGGTGATAAACCTACAATCTACGTAAAATGAAAGTCAAAGTGTTGACTTGGACTGTAAGATTTGATACAATAGAATTCATTGTGAGCTCCATAACAACCAAAGTGCGGACTTCGGTTGACTTGCTAGAATAGGTAAGACCTACATGCTGTAAATTGGTTTATAACTAAAAGGTTAACATGGATGGTAATGCTCAAGTTAAAAAGACAATATTGGTAGTGGAGGTTAAAATCAAAGACAAAAGTTGACTTTGACAGAACCTTCTTATCTATATCATGTCTATGCTAACTTTTGAATTCTTTTGGTAATGTAGCATATTGTTTGACAAATGGATGCCAAGATTGTATTCCTCTATGAGAATCTTAGTAAGGATGTATATGATACAATCTGAAAGTTTGGAATTCATAAGGTCAAATTGAATATCAATCAAACCTTAGATGAAATGAAACTTTCATTTTAGTAAGATAATCAAAGTGTTTGATTATCTCATGAATGAAGAGGAATAGTGTGTACAAGAAGTTAGTGGGAGTTAGACCGTGTTCATAATATTGTATAGGAATATATATTATTGAAACACGATATCCCCATATATAAACAAAAAATCTAAAGTTTTTCTCCATTTATAATTTGGGAGAGGTAGCATATATCTTTGGGATGCAGATATATAGAGATAGATTTAAAAGTATGCTTGGTCTATCCAAATCCATGTACATAGATAAAATTTTAAGAAGATTTTGTAAGAAAGAGTCCATATGAGGACTCTGTCCCATAGGAATGTGATCACTTTCTCAAAAAATGTGTTATAGTACACAAGTTGGGAAAATTTGCAAGGATAGAATTCATTATGCTATTACAACAGAATCTATCTAGTATGCAATGCTTTGTATTGGACCGAATGTTTCACATGTTTTGAGAGTCAAAAGCAGATTCCAGGTGAATTCTGCTGGGAAACATCTTATAACGGCCAGGAACATTCTTAAATGCTTGAGAAGCACTTGAAGATATGTTTTTGAATTATAGAGCAATATGAACTAAAATTTTGTGGATTTATTGATCTTCCGATCTAGTCTAAAAAGACTAAAGAAATATCCCAATCTAGAAAGTATTTACTCATAATAGTAGTGTGATCAACTAAAAAGAGTTCCAGATAGATATAACTACTTATTCAAATGTTAAGCCTAATACACTGCTACTTTGGGAGTAGTAAATGAAGCGGTTTAGATCGTAAAGTTCACAATTGAATTTGAATTTGCTCTTAACATTGTCGATCCAATAGAGATTGTGATAACAATAAAGCCATCGCACAAGCGAAGGAAATTTGGGTCTCGTCAATGTTCTAAGCATGTTTTAAGGCAGTATATCTCTTGGGAAGAGATGATACAAAGTGATAGAGAGATTGAACAAATCTATCTAAACATACAAGAGATCTTATGACAAAGTTGTTGTCATAACATGATGGTCATGATAAATCTATATGTATTAGATACAATAGATGTAGGATCTATTTGTATGAGATTCTGGTGTTGCAATCTATGTAGGACATTGATGTGCATAAACACCTATTAATAGTTGCATTCAACTGGCAGATCTATTATTGAGATAAAAGTTTATCTTATAAAATAATAAAGTCCGTAAAATAATATTATAATAACTTATTAATCACAAAGAACTATGATTGTGAGATGTAAGTTATATACTTATTCTTAAATTATCCCTGGTCAATGTAATAATGAGATACGGATATCATTATTGCAGATAGACTAGCATGTGTCGCATTTCTTTCTTATGAAAAAAGTAAATGAATCTTATGAGTTAGGATGTAAGGACATCCGAATGGACACATGGATGCATTGTTAGTTGAACATGCGTTGGATGACCCGCCTAGAGATACCACATGGTAAGTTATCCAAGAGATCAGTGGCTGATCTCTAATGGACGGTTGTGGATTTGTTCCTTTGACTTGAGGGTACCATAGAATCTTATGTAATGATTGTTATACTTAGTCAGACATTTGATGAGACTCTGGCCACGAGTTATCTAGAAAATACTGTACAAATTATGAAAGTTGCATGAAGGTTGTGAGTATTCAAGATGAGGATTCATCACTCCTGGATAATGGGAGATTATAACCTGCTTTTCGCCTACTTTGGTTGATATAAATTCCCCAGCCAGGGTGAAGTTATGGGTTGAAAGGGTTTCATCATAACTTGGTTTGATCAACAAAGAGTTAAGGTGAATAACATAATTGGTTGTTATGAGATTGACGCTTATCTATATCTCTTAACCAATTGTGTTATATTGATGAAGGGATTATATTTCCACAATAACCATATATATAAAGGCTTGTCATACCACATGATTTTCCTGTCACATGAGTTGCCTTGACACATTGCTAGATGTCAATCTTGGATGGCGACGTGAACTGATCGATCTGGGTGAATCGATGACAAATTGAAATAGAGATTTTGGTTTGTCTTATTCTAATTGGATTAGAATAATAGTATCACGACGTTTGCCATCGTGAGTGGGAGCCTAATGGGTCACACACAAATGTCAGAGTTGGTGATTTGGAATGGACCTTGTCCAAGTGGGACATTATTGGAATTGATGTCTAAGGTCCAAATAGTTGGACCGAGTTTGATCAGGCTGAATTAATTAATAAGATTAATTAGTTGATTTAGTTGTAGGCCCGCAGATGCCCAATAAGACTTGGGTTTTACATCCTACAACTATAAATAGGCATTTTATGTTTAGGGTTAACGCACAAACTATAAGGGAAAATTCGTATAACGGATTCTACACGATGTGATCATGGATATTCTGTCAATTTCTTGTTAGCACTTGAAGTTGACAGAAACCTAAACATACTCCCATAAATTCACTTTGAATTGTTCGTTGTTATGGAGTTCCAAATCCATTCTTACTCGTGGATTACCATTAGAGGCTAAACAGTTAGACAGTTGTGATGATGAGCATTGCTCCAACGGTCAATCAGGATTTGTAATTCACTGCGCTCATCAAAGAGTTATTTTACTATCGTAAATTATTTTAAAGTACAAGGTCGATCCTAGGCATAAGAATTGAATGTTCACTTAACTTTCCGCTGTGCATATATTGTTCAATTCCTAACATTATATCACTCCTACATATCAATTACATGTTACCAGAAACTAAAAGAAAACTAACATATTAAGGTTATTATTCAAAATATGCAGAAAGGTGCAGGCTTCCACGTGCTCCCATGACTAACTGCAATGACATCTAATATAGTGGAATTAGTCAACAAAGTAACAAAAACTACCAAAAATTATCCCATTGATGCATTGCTTAAATGCTTACGTTCACTGGTATAACGATGGTTCCATAAAAATATGGAAAAAGCAAGAGCCATGTTCATACCTCTTTACTCCAAACATGAGGCACCACTACTGGATAATGCTTGAAATGCAAGGAGATATTAGGTTAAAAAAAAAAAGTTAAACACAAAAATATAATTTACAATGGGAAAGAAAAAACACACATACTGAGCATACTGATATCTGAATTATTGACTTTTATAAGGTTCTGCCAATAAATGACACCACATTCCAAATCATTAGAGGAACATTGGTGTTTGCTATCAATTTGGATAACGTAACCCACACTTAAAACCATTTCCAGATTGATGAAATTCTATGTTCTCATGCTATTGATGCAATTTGGCACAAACACTTCTGAATGTAAGACTATTGTTCTAATTACTACAAAGTAAGCACTTGTCAAAAAACTTGCATATCCTCATTCTATTCCATCAACAATAAGCAAGAGTGGGTTATGCCAGTAACTGTCTTAAAGTAAGGTTATATTGCCACCATCAACAAGGATGGCCAAGGAAGACCAAAGGAATTCAGATATAAATCATCGTCTGAGCGTTAAAATACCTCCAAAATGCAACATATGTGCCTCATACAGACACACTTCTTGAAAATGTCGAAGTCCACAAGCTCTAGCTACACTACTTGCTCCAAAACATGCATGAAAACATAACATATATATAAAACTGAACTCAAACTACAATATGCAGCTTAATTTAAAAAAATATTTGAAACCCCATAATGGTGAAATCTGATGACTCACTAATAGTTGTCCATCTTGAATAGGATGTCTTGCCTATCAACTAGGAAAATGGCTTCAATGTTATAGACATCTAAAAAAATTGTGGGGGAGGGGGGGAACCAACAAGGAACCAATTATCTACTCAACAAAAGAGATGTATATTAGCTTTTCACCATCTACTTCCTTATGTTCTCAAATATAGTGAAAATTATAATATAATATGTAGTGCCGGTTCGATGACTTGTGTCGCGTAAGACAAGTTTACAAGGTAGCACCTCTTGGCAATTTTTTCCCCAACGGGGGCTAATTAACTTGGAAAAAAATAAATTGTTTATCTATTTCAACTATATGTATTTTGCTTACATCACCACAAACTCATTAAAAATTAACATACAAAAAATAGAGCATAAAATAGTTGTACAAACTAATAAAATTTCAAATGGATAAGAGCAAACAGCTGTAAACAAAGAATAAGGCTAACAAAATTTATAAAAGATCACATACTGAAACAATCCTTCTAAAAGAAAAATATCAATCAAACATTCATAACTTAATTGTTCAATCACTTCTTTTTTAATTATTTCGTTATATTTAAAGAAAAGAAGAAGAAAAAGAAGCGCTGGGAATTGCCCAACGTGAAAATTCGCCCCCTTCATCCGGACGCCCAAGACCCCGTTTCCTTTGTCTCATGACTATTACACTTTGGTTTACAGTATTATTATGTATTATATGTACTTCTTGTCAAGTAAGTCTTCAGGTTTTTTATGGTGTGGATTATCTATATGCATGACTGGTTTATATTTGAGCAATCTACTATATTTAATGAAATTTATAGTTATTAGAATATACAAACTTACTGTAGATCCTATACAACACAAATCATTCTAAAAAAAGCACAACAAAAAAATGGACTTCTAGAGATACAGAAACTGAAGTAAAAGTATGAATATCAGGAAAAAGAGAACTATAAGTAGCCTGCAATAGAAATGATAGCTATAATGATGGCTATAATTAGTTTTCTAGAAGAAACAATCATGCAAGTGAGGGAAGGAGCATTCATGGAATGACCATTATACTTGCTGGAAAAAGAAATGAAAGTGTAGAAACCAACTTGAATAATGTATTTGTTCTCACCATTACAAAACTAACATTTTGGATTAGCAATTAAATTATCAAAGATAGCACCTCAGCGAACCAAAAAAAATTTTGTAGCAGCCATATGTTGTTAACATTGTGAGACCTCTGGACCCTAAGGGGGGTGTTCTCAACATGGAATTTGATAGAATTTTTGAGTTGTATGGATTCTTATGGAATTCATAGATTTTAATAGAATTCCATAGAACTCATAAGATTCTATAGAATTCTATACCACTGATTTATGTGGATTTTTAGTGGAATTTGTAGAATTTGAAAGAAGCGTCCCCAACATTAAATTTGATCAATAAGATTTCATATCATTTCCAATATTCTCTCGATAGATTTTTTTATTACAAAATCCATGAGATAAATAAATTTTGGTCTGCAAGAAAATAATACAAAAAATGAACTAATAGGGAAAAATACATAATCTGATTTTACGTTTTGTTGAGGTAACATTTTTTTTTTAACAAGAGATCAGGTAACCAATTTTAAAAGCTTTTAAAAAATCATTACTAGTATCATGTTATTATCTTTGAATTTTTTTGATAGGATTGTCTCTAAATTTAAATGTTTAGCAACATTTTTCTTATAGCTTATTTTATTTCTGCGCAAGTTGGTTGTGAATTTGGAAAGAAAAAAATGAACATTTTAATCTTGTATTTCTTTAAAATAAAATAAAGGAAAAATCTATAGTTTTTTTTAAAATAAAAAGGATAAAGATAATAAAATCTCATTATACTTTCTACACGAATATGTTATAAAATTATACTATAATTTGTTAATACTGTGATAATACTTCATTTTCGACATTTATTTATTTCACACAGCTTAAACATGATGTGGCTGCAAAAAAAATGTGTGACGAAGAAAAAAACAAGTTATTGCCCATTTGGATTTTGATTACTAAAAATTATGAAATTGTTTTGAATTTTAATATCAAATTATAATAATCTTTCATCGCGTTCACTAACAATATCTTTTGTATAGATTTTTTAAAAACTAGAACGAAGAAAAATACATGTTATTGTGAGAATATATTATTTTGGATACTGACAATTTATTTTGCGTAAATTGGTGAATGTGAATTGTTTAAAAACTTAGAGTGATAAGAAAAAATGAGTTTTGATAATTTATAATTATAAATTTTATTAATTATCTAGGTTTTAAACAAAAAAATTATGAAATTCATGAGAATCCGAAGGTAGGAGGCCGAATTTTGGTAGAAATCATGTAAGTGTAATTTTAAGCTTAAAATCCATAGAATTCCATAGATATCCGCCGTTTAACGAAATCCACAAGAATCTGCAAGAAATTGAGGACAGTGATATTCTATAGAATCCATATAATTCCAAATTAAGGACACCTGATTTTTGTGGAATCTATAGTATTCTAAACTGAGGACATCTGGAATTATATTCCATGTTGAGGATACCCCGCTTAAGATTCTAGTCCAATTGGATGAGTCGGAAACCATTAAATTTAAGAAACAAATGCACAACCAAAAAAAAAATTAAACCCCAAAAGCAATTCATGGATACTTCAAAATAAACATTTTGGCGTCCAGCCTACAAGATTAAGGAAAAAACCAACAAAACATAAAAAAAGATGCTTGTAATTAATAATTGCACAACACTTGGAACCTACAAAAATGACATCATCTTTAGGGGAAAAATGAAAAGAAAAGACCCTGTATAGAAATTACAACATTAAGGCAACCAGTACCCGTAACATTATTGTGGCAAATCATCTATAATGTTTTATAACATTGGCGATACCACTATAGGCCTATCAAGAATCCCAGAGAAGCATACCAGTAATGAAACCAAATTACGTATATCGTCAACAACCTCCAACACTTCTCCTCCACAATACACTCTACCAAGTGGGTTATACACATCTATGTTCCCCTTATTTAAACCCAGAACGCATGAAATCCAGTAGAGTTCAGCATCCATGTCAAGTGGAATGAAAATAAAATTAACATATCTACAATTGCGACTATATCTTAAAGGTTCACCTTGTGGGTATCTTGACATATCATTAAACTCAATAGTTTCCCCTTTTCTTTTAATTGAATGAGCATTACTTGTACGAACCATCCACTTCCTAGTAAACATGGCCTTAACTAGACTACTGACATTTGTGCATCCTCAAATAAAAAAACACCACATCAATGTACTACACACCAACATCAAAAAACAACAGAAAAAAAGAAAAAAATTTTAAAACGCTGCAGATTCCACAGCCACCTAACAAAAATATTGAACATACTAACAATAAAAAAAAAAAGTTCCTAAATTTTTTTCCCAAAAAAAAAAAAAACACAATCCCATATAGTAACCATACCTACTCATAAAGCTGCTCGCAAATAAAGGAATTGTTTGAAGATAATTTTTCCATTACTCTGGTTCATAATATATAGTACATAGTGAAGAGTTACAAAGGAAAGTAAATTCACCTATACAAGACATTTTCCTACTAAAGAATTCTTATACAAAGATTTCTATGTACAAAAGAATTTTTATATAAGAATAACATAGATAACAAAGGAAAGATAATAATATAAAGTAGGAAAAGATTACAACACTAGTACAATGAATGTGGTCAATTAAAGCCATAGTACTAAAGTCTTTATTTTTATGTGTCATGCTAGTAATAGGTCCATTCATGTCTTTATTAGCACCCGACAACAATACAATATGAGTTCCATTAATAGGCCCTTCAAGATAGAGGATCCATTGGATACACCAATCTTGAATCAAAGAAATGTAAACTTAGAAGAAGTCAGGGATTTAACAAAAATGTCTGCAAGTTGGTTCTGAGTGAGAATGTAAGAGAAATGAAAGGTGCCAATGGACACATGTTTGTGGACAAAATGATAGTCAATGGCCATGTGTTTCATGTGAGAATGAAAAAGGGGGTTATGAGAAAGGACGTCGCACCTAGATTATCACAAAAGGTATACAGAGTTAGGGAAAGCGTGACACAAAGTTCAGTCAAGAATTTTTTCTTTTTATCTAGATGACTTCAAAAGAACAGGAAGCAAGAGCAAGATATTTAACCTCAATAGAGGACCAAGCAATTGTACACTGGTTCTTGGAGCTCCAAGAAATGGGAGAGCCACCTAAGTATACAATATTAGTAGAAGTAGAGGAGCGATCATCAGGGTTCCCAACCCAATTAGAGTCATTGAACGTAGAGATAAATAAGTGGAAGTCTTCTAAAGAAGTAAACCATAATGGAGAGTTTGCTTAAGATACTGAAGGACCCATTTAACAATTGTCCAGTGAGTGTCAATGGGATGACTCATGAACTGTGATAACTTGTTGACCAGAAAACAGATATTCAAACATGTGAGAGAAAGATATTGTAGGGCCCTAAAACTTTATGATACAACGTGGTATTGAGCCATCAGACATACAGAGAGAACTAGAGTTTGAGATGGGAGTTGAGATTGGTTTGGCACCAACCATGGTGACACACTTGAGTAGGTCGAGAACATATTTTTACTGATGTAGAAAAATGAAAGAGGGGTGTGAATGACTTGAACTTGAGAAAGTAGTATAGAAGGCCTAAGTTTTTAACCTAGAATTGTTGGGAGAGCACACTAAAAGTTCACCAACATACACAAGAAAGTAAAGTATGACATTACTATGGAAGTATAAAAATAAGGAAGAGTCACTTTTGGAGGAAGTGAATCCATATTGGAGGAGAAATAGTTGGAGTTTATTATATCATGCTCGTGGTGCTTGTTTGAGGCTATAAATAGCCTTGTGCAATCGACAAACATGGTTTGGATGTCGAGAGTACAGGAAACTAGGAGGTTGAGCCATATACACGTCTTCATGAAGTGTTCCATAAAGAAATACGTTGTTGGCATCAAGTTGATGAATATACCAGTCAAAGTGAACACAAAAAGAGAGAGAGATGGATAGTAGTGGACTTAACACCAGGGCTGAACATGTCATAAAAATCAAGGCCTCAATGTTGGCGGACCCTTTGGCTACAAGACGAGTGTTGTAGCATGAAATGGTACCATCAGGGCTTCGTTTAACACAAAACACCCACTTGCATCCAACTAGATTCACATTGGGATGAGGAGGATCCTAGGTATTAGCAGTGATGAGAGCATTGAGCTCATCAACCATGGCATGATGCCATTCAGGAACCTTCAACACTTGAGAGGCACACGTTGGTTCAGTGGAATCCAGAGTTGAGTACTTTTGATCGAAAAATATTGTTCTTAGACCAAGTAACCATATGATATGTGTTACAGGGTGGAGTAGTGAGACAGATAGGTGGCATAGAGGTGGAAGGAGGCACGGCCAAGTTGGCCATGCCTTGAGCGGATGACACCGCGGCAGTTTCTTCTCCAGTAGAAGTGGAATATACCATGGTAGAATCTGCTACGCCAAGGATAGTGGAAACCCAGGTAGAGCATATCACAGCATCGGATGGAACAACCATGGCAAAGTTAGCCATGACATTGTGGTAAGGAGCAGCGGCATGCTGCTACCTTAGAGGAGGATGTATTAATGGTGACATCCGGGAGGATCCCGATAGAGAGCGGTATAGAGGATTAGCTATCAGATGGTATGTGTTGTTGTGAGTATAATGTAGAGTAAGGGAAGATAGTCTCAACAAATATGAACATGTCGAGATGTGTAGACTTTCTTTGTAGCTAAATCTTGGCAATAGTAACAGTAGTGAATGTAATCATAGCCTAAGAAACAACATGGGCGCAATCTTACTTCAAACTTCAAGGTAGTATAAGGTCGAAGCTAGGCGAAGTAGAGGCATGCAAATGTTCTAAGAGATTCGTAGTTAGGATGAGAATGAAATTCTTTATAAAATGGACTTTGGAGATTCAAAGTCAGAGTGCGAAAACAAATTATATGGTAAACCACAATTTTAAAGGCATAGGACCAATATATGGATGGGAGAGACGCTTGATACAGAAGCATAAGACCTGTTTCAACA
>CAVNYN010218347.1:0-16942 GCA_963692815.1 Nyctanthes arbor-tristis
TATCAATCATGCATCCTGGCCAACTATAAGCATGTCATCAACATAAAGCAGCAAAATAATAAATTTATCACCTGGAAAAGATTTGAAGTAAACACAAGAATCTGCAGTAGTTCTTGTGTATCCCTGACTCATCATAAAAGTATCAAACTTTTTATACCACTGTCTTGGTGCTTGCTTTAGGCCATACAAACTCTTCTTTAATTTGTATACAAGGTGTTCTTTCCCCTTCTGTTCAAACCCTTCTGGTTGTACCATATAAATCTCTTCCTCCAAATCACCATGAAGAAAGGCAGTCTTTACATCAAGTTGTGCAATTTCCAAGTCTAAACTGGCTGCTAAACCCAAAACAGCTCTGATGGATGTCATCTTCACCACAGGGGAGAAAATCTCATCAAAATCAACACCGTGTTTCTGCCTAAAACCTTTCACAACCAAGCGAGCCTTATACTTCAATAAGTCACCATTGCTGTCCCTTTTGATTTTATACACCCATTTATCCCTTAGAGCCTTCCTACCCTTAGGAAGATCTACTAGGTCATAGGTGTCATTCTTCTTCAAAGAAGTCATCTCATCTACCATGGCTTTCATCCAGTGGGATTTGTCTTTATGACCCTGAGCCTCTGAATAACTTTCTGGTTCTCCATCCTCAATGAGCAAAATATAATCAGACTTAGGATACCTGATAGTTGGTATACACCCTCTTGCAGATCTTCTTGATTATCCAATTTCTTCTTCAACAGGGATCTGCTCCCCCTGATAAGTAATCTACTCCTCCTGATTACTAGTCTGATCAACTAGGCCATCATCGATTGTTTCATCATCAATAGGAGCTACCTGCTTACTAGTGCTAGGTTGAGATGCTGAGGAATTATCAGGTATGACACCAGGAACAACTAAAAGCATCCCCTTAGGTTGTTCAACTTTATCAAAGTCCTCAATCATCTGATCTTCACAAAACACTGCATCTCTACTTGTCACAAGCTGCATTTTCTTTGGATCCCAAAACTTGTATCCAAACTGTTCATCACCTTAGCCAAGAAACACATAAGGAGAAGCTCTGTCATCAAGCTTCGATCTCTGTTCCTTAGGTACGTGTATAAATGCTTTGCACTCAAACACCTTCAGATGAGAGTATGAAACATCTATGTCTGTCCAAACTCTTTCTGGAATATCAGAATCTAAGGAAACTGAGGGAGATCTATTAATCAAATAGCAAGCAGTCCGAACTGCTTCACCCCAAAATGTCTTAGGAAGCTTGGTTGTCTTCAACATGCATCTGACTCTGTCAAGAATGGTATGGTTCATTCTTTCTGACACACCATTATGCTGAGGAGTCCCTGCTTCTGTAAACTCATGTCGAATCCCAAAATTTGAGCAATACTCTCTAAACGCATGTGAAGTGTATTCCCCACCATTATCTGTTCTGAGGCTTTTTAAACACTTCCCTGTTTCTCGTTCTGCCATGGTATAACACTGCTTAAAGCACTGGAGTACCTGATCCTTAGATTTCAGAAGATAGATTCATAATTTCCTAGAAGCATCATCAACAAATGTAATAAAATATTTGTTTCTACCCAAAAATGCTACATCACCAGGAGAACACACATCCGAATGCACAATATCTAAAATATTCTCTTTTCTTTTAAACATGCCAGAAAAGGAAACTCGAGTTTGCTTACTGAATAAACAATGTTCAAATCGGTCTAGAGATGTACCGTTGGCTAAAGAAATAGCTGCCTTCTTAGTCAAAACCAGTAAACATTTTTCACTCATGTGTCCAAGCCTCTTATGCCACAGATCAAGAAAAGGATCTTCAACTGCATTTACTCCAGTCTTACAAGACTTTGTATAAGTCCTGAATTGCGTGCAACAAAGCATTCCACTAGTGACAACCATTGATCCTTTTGATAACTTCCACTTCTGATCACTAAAAGTACTCAAATACCCCATTCGGATGAGTGTATTTATTGCAAGCAAATTAAACCGCATGTCAGTAATATGCCATATATCCTTCAGAATTAGGATGTACCCCATATTTGTCTCCAGGTGAATGTCACCGATCCCCATGATTTTGGAATGTGTTTGACTGGCCATAATCACCTACTCTATATGTAGTAAACAACTCAATATTTCTGTAAACATGGTATGAGGTACCACTGTCAACATGCCACTCAGTAAGAGGGTCTCCAACATGCAGGCATTGACCCACTCCACAAGAGAGTACATTACTAGTCACCACACCTACAGTATTTTCATCCTCTTTCTTTTGATTATTACCCTCCTTCTGCTCTCTCAACCAAATCCTACGATTTCTTTTATAATGACCCTCTTTGCCACAATGATAACAAATCTTCTTATCTTTTGAATTGGACCTGCCTCTAGACTTGCAGTGACGCCTTTGCCCTTTGTTCTTGCTTCTTCCTCTGTGATCATCTGAAACAAGAGCCAATGTATTATCTAAACCCACATGTAAACCTGAAGATTTCCTCCTGATTTCCTCATTCTGCGTACTGTTCTTCACAGAATCTATAGATAACACACCATCTGAAGCAGAGTTACTTATTATCACAACAAAAGTTTCCCAACTGTCTGGCAAAGAACTCAAAAGTAGTAATGCTTTCAATTTATCCTCAAGAGTCATTCCCATTGTCACCAGCTGATTCACAACATTCTGAAAATTATTCAAGTGCTCTGTCACGTTGTACCATCCTTATATTTCATATTGACCAAGTCTCTGATCAGAAAAGACTTCCTGGCTGCAGTTTTCTTCTCAAACATGGACTCCAATTTAGTCTACAATTTATTTGCATATGTCTCCTGTGCCATATGATGAAAAACACTATTATTCACCCACTGTCTTATCGTCCCAATAGTTTTCCTGTGCAATTTCTGCCAATCTCTATCTTCCACATCTTCCGGTTTAGAATCATCACCATCAATAGGATCATGCAAATCCTTACAATAAAGGATATCCTCCATCCTAGGTTTCCATGTCACCCAATTATGATTGGTAAATCTAATCATAGCACTACCACCTGGGTCATCCATTTTAATTCACACAATTCAACCTGGCTCTGATACAACTGTTGGGAATTTAACCAATTTCCCTAAACTCGTGTGATTAAAATAGACAATCAATATATTAAACAATAATATATGTGTGGAAATTTAAATAGCACAAGGAATTATTTAACGTTGTAAAAACCCTCCAATGAGAAAGGAAAATCGACGGGGTAATAATGGGAATACAATATTTATCTTCTCAAGATTATTGCCCTCAATCAAGAGGTAATCACACACTACTACAATTACGCAACACCGTCAAGAATACTATTCTTGGCACCACAATAACTCATCTAATAACAATAGATGGAACTCAATAATCAACAATAAGAGATGAGAAAAAATATCACCTAACTCATTCCAAGAATTAACTTGGAGAAAACCACTGCTTGAAGAAGTCGAACACCAACTAATCGAATGCGGAAATTACGCTCGTTCCAATCAACGAACAAAAGGCTGACTTTTCCTTTCCCAATTCTCTCAATTTTCGTGCATGAAATTCCGTGGTTTGTGCCCTCTGTTTTCGTGTGTGTTCTCTGCCTTTTTCGTGTATTTTTGTTTCCCTTCTGCCGCATCTCACATGCATGCTTCAACATATATATATATATATAGTGCCTTAAACCTAATCCAATTTGGCTTAGGATTTCGTGTCTCTCAAGGCTTCCAATTTTTATTCAGCCAAATTACTTAATTCATCCGTCAACTTTTGTCTTGTGTTTAAGTTAAGTATCATCATGGGCTGGATCCTTTTTAAGCCCAACATATTATTGCAATGCAATAACATTATGTGTAACAAATTATCAAATAATTCAGAAATTAAGAATAACATAACTTACTAGGTATTCAAAAGCCTTCCATATGATTCCTTTGATTTGGTTTATGTGCATATAGAATTCATGCTTCAAGTGCGCCCGTATCTCATTGTACAATAGATCTGGGACCTTATCTGCCTTCTTCCCATGCTCTTTCTTTAGATTCTTGTGATAGGTACATGCGACATGGAAAGCCTTTGTGAATACTTTGTCTCACACAATACAAAGGTCTTTCCTATCATCATGTGCATCTCCTACTCGACTGGAGCTGGCTGCACGACTCATTATTCTCACCATCCAAAACACTATATGCCAAGATGAATATTGAGTTGTTACCATCTTGTTTGCGTGTAGTAAACATTGTCTCACCATAAATACCACTCAAGTAAGCCGCGTCAACAACTATAATAGGCTGGCAGCACTTCTATCCCTTTATTAAGGCCCCCTAATGCCGCAAAGCATTATCTAAACCTATTTTCTTCATCAGTCGCAACAGTTGTAATCCACTTTAGATTATTCTCACTTAACCTGTACAAATAAGCTGAGAGCTATTGAAAAGATAGTGAGGGATGAACCCTAATCATTTTTAATGCCTTCTCCTGTGAACACCACACCATGTTGCAGTTTAGCTTTAGAAGGAATCTCTCTTTTATGTCAATGACTATGTCTGGAGGTTGTAAATGGTCCAAGAATACATGAATTTATACTTTATAATGTAAGCAATTAAATCACGAGTTGCATTCTTGTGCTCACCCAGCAGGAAATCAAAATGCATGAATTTATACTTTATAATGTAAGCAATTAAATCACCAATTAAACAAACATGAAAGGTGCATATTTTGAACATTTCTGTGTTTGGTACTGCAGTTGCTCGCAGTCTCTATCTACAATTTTCATTTGCATATTTCACACATTACAAGATCTTGTTAGGTTTACCCAGAACTGGTAATGTTCATTTACAGCATTCATTGACAGGCCCAGTATTAGAATTTCTTGTTTACATCTGACCCACACAAATACTTTCACTGTTCATTAGAGTTATAACCTCATACAAAATTTCATGTCTACAAATTTTTTTACTGACAATGTTAGACGGTTCCTCACCCATTTTATCTGACGTTGGGAGATTTTTCAAAGGTGCAACATTAGGCTTGTTAACACCTGTTAACTACTACATAGTGCTACCTAGTAATTGTGTATTACTTATTCCACTGTCAGTTGATGAAATTGGTCTCTTCTTGCAATTAGCGAAGATCGGATATTTGTCCATTACTTTCCTATTCTTTCAACTGCAAGTAGAATTGAAGGATGATTTGAAAAAATCATAAAATACTTCGTATTATCAAGCCAGTATTTCATCAACTCAAATTCAACCAGATCTTTGCCAATTTTCTTGTATATAAATTCCTCCAAATGCTCAAACGTACAGTTTTCTGGTAGTAGATATCCGATCATGTTGTAATCAACAAATTGATTTTTTGAAATCCAATGACCCTGCAATAGTACAACTCTAATCCATCCGATGATAGCTGTACAATTTTTTGAATTATAATCTCCCTTTGTGTTGTTACTATATACTGTTTTTCTGGGTAGCAAAGAAACAAAAATCTGTAATGGATATTCTAATGATGGTCTTCCGATCTCGATTTTTTGTTTCAATCGTGTATTGAATTGTGAGGCATGCTTCAGGGATAATTAATTGTTGTTGTTGAGTTGATATTTTAGTTAATTCCATACATACATCAAATCAAGATGGTAATGGACACAATTTAAATTCTAGCTTGTTTGTATAGGATGCCTGTTATTGATATTTTTTATTTGTTTTATATTTTCCTCACTTGTTTTCTAAATTTTTTTTATATGCGATAGTATTTTTGAAATGAGATGGAGTATATTTACAATTTGATTGTACTAGGATTGTGTAATTGATTGACATGCATAGTAGTAGCATAAAGAACCCTTATATAAATCTCCTTGAACTTTTTTTATCATTTTTTAAAAATTCCTTCTCTTTTTCGTTTCTTTATTTTTTAAATTATTTATTGTAAAAATTTATTTTTTTAATTATTACTACTAGTCTTTCACTAGTACATTGCACGGAAAGACAATTTCTCAAAATTTGTGATCATAATTATTAGAATACTCCCCTCCCTCTCTCTCTCTCTCTCTCTCACACACACACACACAATAACATGATAACATGGACAACAAATGTACGGTTATATATATTATATAATCTGTTATAAACTAAATCAAGAGTAGCGGTACCTATAGCACCGTAGTTTTCCCGCTTTTTTTTCTCATGGTGCCTGTAGGTACAGCAACTTTGTGGTACCCGATCTGCGTTTACCTGAAATCTTTCTCGATTTATTTTCATTCATATAATCTTAATTGGATCCCTAATTTTTTAGTCATAATCTTATCCAACACTAATTAATCAGGGTTTTCCATTATTGGCTGACTGCATATCCTCGTTCTTTATTTATTTGCAAATAACTAAGGTATTTTGTGTCCCCAATTCACTCTAATTTCCAGCTACAAAAGAAAGTGCATTCTTCAAGAAATTCCGCAATCTTCTTCTTTGTCTTACTAGAGTCCACATCAAGGAAAGTTTTGACAATAACGACGAGCTATTCTTCTCCAACTTCTCTTGCTTATAATTGTTCTTCAAATGAACAGGTTCTTCTCCCAACAATCAACATCCGTTTCTTATATAATTGCTCTTCAAATTAAATTCATAAGATTGGTTTTGGTATATTTTACCAATTCATTTAACGAATATTTTGTGATTTCGTTCTTATTGGGTATTTGGTCTGAAATCTTAACGGTGTTGAAAAGCATTCGTCATCTAATCTTAACGGTTTAATCAAAAGCATTCATTATTCGAGCTTCTAAGTTTTCTGAGTTTTTTCATTTTTATTATTATTTTTTTTTTTTTTTACATTTTAAATCCCTTATGTTGAAAACTTTTGGTTGATTTTTTTGGCCTTTTGATTGGAACAATGTTGGTTGCCAAATGATAGGATACTTTGCTATTTTGATTAACGTCAAATTAATGTATAGGCCAAAAGATAGTAACTTTGTTAATGAGACAAATTGAGTATTAATTAGAGTTTAATTGGATTTAGTATCAATTATTCGAAACAGATTGACATGTTTTGCTATAGTGGCACAGTAGCACCTGAGCAAGTTGTTGCTTGACTAATGAATTTCATATTTACATGACTGATAATGGCTGTATTAGGTAACAGATCGTATTCTGATTTAGCTTTGCTTTGCAATTTTCTTTTCATTTTTGAATTTCCTAATGCATATAGATTATCAAAGTATGGCTAGAGTCACCACAGGCAATGTTGTTTACTTGGCAAATGCTATTCATGAGGTCACTAAGTTAGCTTAAGAAGGAGGCTTACTCCTTTGGGGCAGCTAAGTCGACTTAATTCATTTTATTAGTATAGAGCTCAAAAGCCTTTTAATCCCTTAGTGACTACTCCTCTCCCTATTATTTGTAGTATATTCAGTCTTCTCCTACAAATTAGATGGTTTTGGAATTAAAGTCCTGATTCCTTTTTCTGACGTTATTTTATTATTTGACTTTTTCTAGGATGGCTTTTTATGCATGAAGAAGATTCTGAAATTAAGTTATAGATATTGGGATTAAAGGGTAAAAATGTAGTTGATTTATGACTCCTTCCATTTGTGAGCCAATTACATGCAGAGGCTTTTCCCACTTGACATGTTTTTTCCCCTTTATTAAACATTCTTTAGTGATATGTGAGAAGACGAAATTAAGACATATGCACCAAGTTGTTAGCAAATTTTACCATTCTATTAGCAAATTATAATCCTACACTCGATTCAACAAACTACTAACGATGAACAACTAAAATAGGTCCTAATGAAGGTTTAAAACCTTTTTCTATTCATCTTTTAGTTTGATATTTTTTATTACCCTTTCTATTGGGTGTTTGTGTTTAATACTACTATGCTTACTTAAGTTGCAAATCAAAGAACTGTGTTTTCAATAAAAACTAGAAAATAAACTCAAGTGGTAGAATAAGAAGTTTGGGAAGAAGAGGCAACAAATTTTACTTGGGCAATTGAAAGAAACAAGATCGTTCAGAAAATAAGAGAGAACGGTGTTGTCGGAAGCTCTTGTTCAAATCATGGTTTTCTTCTTTCTTTTAAAATGGCATACTTAGACTGTGAAAGACAACTTTATTTTAAAATGTTGCCAAGGCTGCAACCTTCTTTCATTTCTTTGGTATTATTGTGTATCATGGTTTGTACTTTGGAATCTATGATTCTTTGAAGCCTGTAGAGATCGGAAGACTCAAAATATGCCGTTTAGTACAATTAACTCATCTCATAGTGTTATAAGTAATTATTTAAAACATGTGGAATGGAAATGTGAAAATGGATATATTTGGGATTTTGAGTTTATCCTTATCATATAGTAGCATATCAATTGATAGGAGTTGTGTGATACAATGTTAATGCATATTTCATAATTGTTATACATGCGGAAAACAATATTGTCAATTTCGTGCATTGTCCCCTGAATATTGCCAGCTTATTGAGAATATAAGATAGCTTCTTTGCTAACTTTTGCTTTTAGTTTGCTGATCATGAATGCATGTTGGTCTCATCCAATTGACACAATTCATAGAAGAATGATGATGACATCCGATAAAGCTATAAGGTAGAGAAGCTCAATGGATGCATTTACTCAGATCCTCAAAAATAAAGGTGCCAAATCTTTGTTCAAGGGTGTTGGCGGCCTGGCTAAAATATCCTTTCTGCCATTGCTGGTGTTGATGTGCTTGCCAGTTATGATAAGCTTCAAATGATTGTGTTAGGAATAAATATGGCTCAGGTCTTGGTTAAATAACATCAATATATCAATTCTTTTAGTAATAGAGATGATGGGTCTTAGGCGAGGTGGATAAAGAAGGAGAGAAGAGAAATTATAAATAGTAAACATATCAATGTATTTATTAGGTTGGGATTGTTTAACTTCATTTATTTTATTGTTCAAGTAAAATAGATTTTGCGGCTTGCATTTTACCAAATTGGTAATGAGTTATCATGACTTGTGATTGGTGATATTGTCGTTAAATATTTAAATTGTTTCAGAATCTAATTACGTTATGCATGTTTGATTTTTTTCATCATTGAGTTTTACTATCGGAATTTATTTCATTAAAGTTTGTTTTTCTTCCCGTGCATCGCACGGGTGTTAAACTAGTGTGTGTAACACATAATAACATTATCAACAAATGTATGGTTACGTTTGAGTAGTCACATGCTAAGGCAATTAAGCTATAAAACTAATTTGAAATTTCATCATTGATTAAAAAGTACCCCGACCATAATTCATCGATTATTGATGATTTTTAACAGTACTGATTTCTATACGTGAATCGGTATATGTTTGTAGAGATACATTTATTATTTTAGCAATTATCAATTGTATTCAATTACCTTGTCAAAAAAAAATTTATTCAATTACCATTAATTTGCAAACATAACCAATGACCATGACCAATTATAAATAAAAACACATCAGAATTTTATCATCTAATCTAATCCTTTACATCTTTAAACTAAAAGATTGAACCAATAAATTCATGAGTCAATAATTCATTATCATGTAAGATGAGTAATATTGTTACGGTTTTAATATCCTTCAATCAGAGAAAATAGCTAATACTCAGTTTCCTATTACGGTACTCCACACAAATAAGTAACATACATATGGGTTCAAGGGTCGCAAAAATGGGACCAAAGAACCCACGTGTGAGTTTCTCATTGGTTTGGAGTACCCTAATGCAGTACTTCTAGAATACCTAAATTTTTTCCCTTCAATCATTATATTCTTAAAGTTTCCTATTCATCTTAAACAGAAATAGTCCAAATAATTATAGTTTATATTGTTATATAGTTTAATGTGAGTTTTATCTTTAAAAGTATTATTAATGAGAGACGGATGCCTCACACTATATTTTCCTAAAAAATTGTAGATATACCTAAATATCTCTAATTTTGCAGAACTACTCTGATTGTTTTCATTTTTACACGCTACGTTTTAGAAATGTATTTCACATTGATATTTAATTTTAAATATAAAAGATATCTAAATGTAATTTTACTTTGTATAGCAAATCAGGATATCATCAAGGATCTGTTTTATTAATAAGTTTTTTTTTTAATTTTAAATTTGACTTCTATCTTCCATGAATCTCTCAAAAATTTATTATCCATTAGTATTAGTATTTATTTTAATTAATAATTAAAAAAAATAAAAAACAAACTCAAAAGTTTAATTTCTGTCACATTCAACAGGCTTTTAATGAGGAACAAGTTGTACAGAAGTCAGAGGTATGTTAAACCTAGATTATACTTTTCTAATGTAATCTTTTATTGTCTGTTTGTTTCTCTCCTCATTTTTTTTTTTTTCCTTGTTTTGATCTAATTGTATTTTCTCTTAAAATAGCCGGTTGAAATTGCTAAGCAGTATAAATTGTTGGATGAGAATTTGTTGAATGCTCGGGAGTAGCTCAAGAGAACATTCCAACAATTTGATGTCCAGATTTCAGCAATGAGTGAACGTGTGATCTCTGCTATGAAGGGCAAAAGTGTAACTATAAAAGGGGGTGTCTTCGAAGCAGGTACTGATTTCACATGTATGAATTATCTGATTGTCTAAGTCCTTTATCTGATTGTCTAATTTTTTTTTTTTTTTTGGTGCTTCCCATTTGGCATCTAATTATTTCTAATATTTCTTTTTCATGGTCTTTAATCATTAATGTTCCCACCTCTTATTTATTAATTAATTTATTTATTATTTCTTGAGCAGCATATTTCGACTACTTTGGGATATTCACTCAAGTTAATTATGGCAAGTCAAACCGAGCAACTTCAATAGACTGCTTCTTCAATGCTCGATGTAAAGCTGTCTACAAGAGTGTGTCAAAGCATGGTCAGCTTATTCTAGTCGAAAATCAGCCATGCATAGCTACGTATACAGCTAGGAAGAAGAATATTCCATTTTCAAGGCCTTGGGTTTCTATTGACTTTGTGTTTATGGATGAATACGCTCACTAGATTCTTATGGTGGTTAACGTAAAAAAAAATGGAAGTTGGAAGTCCATAATTCAAATCGCGATAAATACAATGATGAGGTTGTCTTAAAGTCCTTTGCATATCTTCGTACGATGATTCCCATGACTGCGTCCAATGACAGGTTCTTTCGAGCAAGGTGCCTGTTACTGAAATGCATTATTATCCCGCAACAACAATTTGGGTAATTTAAGTTCCTTTTCTAAACTTTCTTGTCTTATGATCACTCTTTTGGTGAATTTCATCCATTGTTTTTCTTTTTCTAACTTAGGACTGATTGTGGTATCTTCTTTATTAAGTATGCAGAGTACCATTTTATGAATAAGCTAAACAACATGCCAGAGAGGTTTGACATGGTCACTGCTCATTGAGGAACTAGAATCATTGATGGAGGCCTATTGTGTAATCAGTACTCTTCCCACCCTTTTGCCATTCCTTTTGTCTCTGATCGTACATTTTTGGATACATTTTGCTATTTATATGGTACAATTTAGATCTCTGTTTGGGCAATAAAGAAATTAAACTAGCTGTCTAGTTCAACCTTTTGCTAAGGTGGTTTAAATTTATATTGAGTAGTAGTAATACTATGGATTGACAAGGCCATTAAATATATTTAAACTCTTATTTCTTGATTTTGTAAGAAAACTATCATTGACCAATGAATGGATGAACTCGTTTGAGAATTACATTTGTTAAATTTTTTTATCATTAGCTATTGGATTTAGATGTGATTAAGTTTGATACGAATCTCATATGCCCCTATTTTTTTTCATGTATCTATTTGTAATTGTCTTGGATTATTTTTTTTTTAATATGGACATTTTGTTCAGTTTGCTCAGTGTATTGATTTGCCAATGTAGTTTGTAATGGTTGGTTAGATATATGTGCGTCCCTGTAATTAAGTTTCTAGATGATTAAACTTGTTATGGGTTCCATATGGTACCCTCAAATTCATGTATCAATTTAACATTTTTTATTCTAGAGAATAGGTTAGACATAGTTGCAGGTGATGAATGATTACACGAGTTTCAAGCCCAATTTTTGTTACTAGTATCACAAGCACCAAAATATATATATATATATATATTAATCTATTTAAGTGGTGGTTTTTTCTTTTCCCGCCTATGGTTGGTTCTATAAGTGCACTTATGACTTCAGGGTTGACATCAACATCTGGTTTATTTTTGGAATCTTTGGCTAGTTGACCAAACCCCCAAAACACTTTTTGCAAATGAGTATTGACCCAAATAATGGTAATAAAAATAAATCAGAAACCCTGGAAAATATTAATTTACCATTCTATTCCCTATTACAATTGATTTCTCCCCCAAAATCCTCAAATCCCTAACGTCGTTTGAAGCATCCGATTTCCTGTAAAATCCGTAAGGTTCATCCAAAATCCCTAACCCCTAATCGTGAATTCAAATATCCAACGGTTCTCTCGCAAACCCAAATCATTCCTCCCTACACACTGAGGCTGCAAAAAAGGACCAAAGCAGCTCGAAGAATCTGAAGTTCAAGTAGCCAGAAGGAATCTCTGAGTAGTCATTGGAAGGTAAGGAATTAAGGAATTTTAACTAATGTAATTGAAAAAGGTAAATTCCTCACCATTTTAAGTAAGATAATCAATGTGGTTTACATCAACCATTTATTTGAGCATATATAGCTCTATAAAGAGTATATATACATATTATAAAAAGAAAATAAAAAACTAAAAACTCTTTCAATGAAGTCTATAATTTGAGAGGGCACAAAAGAAGACAGTTCCATCTTTATGACAGGAGCGTAAATTAAAAAAGAAAAGATATGAATGGAAAGTTTAATACAAATGTGCGACAATATGAATGGAAATTTTAAAATATGGAACTTGCTATTTATAGATCATTCCTAGGCACACCAAAACTTTCACAAAGTGTTCTGACATAAACGAATACAAAATACAAGATACGAAAACAGAATCCCTAATATTCGTGAAAACAACAATGTTCACTTCTACAACTAATAGCCTAATCATGATGTTGTCTTTAAAGAACCTCACTGCCAAGAACCAATCAATTCATTCCCATGCAATTTCATTTACTAGAAAAAAAACAAAAATAAAAATAAAAATAAAAATCTTATATTATGCTTCCATCATGCTCTGGTACCTTTTGTCAAATGGTGGATTCAAACATTAAAGACTTCAATATTATTGATGTTCAGACTTGTTCTCAAAAACTGCC
Source organism: Nyctanthes arbor-tristis (assembly GCA_963692815.1). Taxonomy (NCBI): domain Eukaryota; kingdom Viridiplantae; phylum Streptophyta; class Magnoliopsida; order Lamiales; family Oleaceae; genus Nyctanthes; species Nyctanthes arbor-tristis. The sequence goes on from CAVNYN010218347.1 coordinate 13,220, forward strand.
ATGATATATCTGATACTTAAGGTGCTTTGACAAAGCATGATGATACTCTACATTCGGCAAGGTTATATTTCTATGGAAAGGGTTTCCTCCTAAAGAGATACTTTCTTTTGTTCTAATTCGATAAGTTGTTTCCAGAAGAGTAGGACTCAAAGATAATGTGTTCCTGTATCGACAAACTTCAGGCAAGGGTATAGGATCATCTAGAGACTGCAAGTGCAACACCAAACTATTTTGGATGAAAATTTGTACCTATCACAGTTAGACAACACATGTTCATGGCAACCAAAAAACAGAGAGTGAACACAAGTTCACCAGGCACTCACAAATTAATTCCTAAAGATAAAGTTATAAATTAACTGCTGAAAACTATTTTTCATAAGCCAAACCAACTAAATTGATTGCATAAAACTCTCCCATCTTTTATTCAAGACGAGATAGGTGGCTAAAATATTAACTAATGTTGTGCCAATCAACCATTTAGATTGAACTGTTCAACAAAAGGTAAGAGTACATCCATAGTTATCAAAATTGGACTGGACTAGACCGGCCGGTCAAACTGGAAAACCAGTGACCCGGCCAAGTATCCGGTACGGTTAACAATTAATTAGTAATACGCAGTCAAACCGAAATTGACCTGGCTGACTCGGCGGGTTTCGCAAAGAACCAGTGACCCGAAAACTGAAGAACCGCTCGGGTTATTACACCTCAAGAAAATTTAGAACTCAATGGTCAATCAACATTTTTTAACATCTATTTTTCACCTAATACCAACCTTTCATCGTCGTTCTCTCGATGGAGTCTCGTCATCCAACAATCACAGACCAAAAATTCCAATTCAAGGTGAATTACATCTAAAGGATATTTATTGGTTTCATTTTCACTTGTGCGTAATGATATTTAATTATGAAATTACAGTAAAATTGACACCAATGGCAATTATTCATGCTATATTTATCAAAAATAATTCGACGAATAGATCGGAATTGACCCGCCGATTCAACCGCGAAGTCACTGGTTGAACCAGTGAACCAATGACCCAGGTCCTAGGCCGGTTCAATGTCCGAACCGGGTCTGATAACTATGAGTACATCATCTCACATTTTATATACCCTTCACAAATCTTGATTGTATGTAACAAATGTGCCCTATAAGTTATCTTAAATTATTTAAAGACTAATTAAGTTTGAAACAAACAATCACTGAAATAGATAAATCCCATAAAGAAGGGGGCAAAAAAAGATAAAAGAGTTCATATAAGAATTGTGGGTGGTAGCTACCTCAAAATTTCTAATGAAGAAAAAAAAAATCATAAATGCTTAGGAAACACAATTTTCTGTTAGATTTGATCCATAAATTAATCTAAAACTAATGTGCTTTCTACTTAGAATTTCAATGAAGATCAACATATCTCGCCAAAAGTCTTGTTTACATTTAATGAGGGGAAAAAAGGACCCATAAACTTCAAAATTTACACTAACTGATTTCAAGATACCAAAAACTTGGAATTTTATCAAATTCAAAAACCTTAACCAGATTGAGTTTGAACTCTCAAGTTACCAACCAATGCAAACAAATGCTAATGGATACTTCAAGTCCAAAAATAATTCGAGATTGAAACAAATACTTGAATATGGTTCAAATCTTTTCAAAACACAGTCAGTAAATACAGTCCACCTGAAACCAATTGGATTATGTGGGAAATTGAATATTTAGAGTGACACAGTCGCAGTTAATATGCTTAGTAAATATGCTTAAAGGTCTTTTGCAATCAAATAATCAGATTGGTAGAAAACTGAAATGAGATCTAAGAAAATAATATGTCCTTTACCTCAAGCAGCTCTCATTTTTCCAAAAGCTTGTATTATGCCTTCCACTACAAGGTTGAAGTTGCATACATTTCCTGTATTCCTATAATCACTCTTTTTTTTTTTTAAAGTAATTGGCTGATATTCTAATACATCACAATACTAAAAGATGATGTCGTTGGTGCTCAACGACGTCCAAATTAGATTCATTGTCAAATTTATAAGTTACAAAAAATTTCCTATAAGTCGCATCTATAGGATGCAGACTATAGCTCAAAATCATTAAATTTAGCTCAATTTTCTTTTCCTTTGTTTTGTAGGCTGGACATGCCTTAAGATAAATTTCTGCATTGCTTTTGCGAACGTTGGAGTAAGCTAAAGGTGGTGTTTTGAACTTGTCACTGTTTGTTTTGGACATCTGTCTAATTATCTTCTTATATAGTTTTTCTCATATTTCCCTCTTCGTTATCCTATTTATTTAAACTTATTTTTACAAAAGAAATATTATGGTATGTTGTTTTGTATATGTTGTTCTTATATGTACTAATATATTGGTCAAATATCACAGATAGACGTTGCTATCTTTGAAGTTGGTTTTCTAAGTATCTTCTGAGTTGTATTTAGTTGCAGGTGTAATATAATTCTGGGAACAACTTTTACAAAATCACTTCTACTCTAGAGTGGGCCATTTTACTATCTGTTAGGCATTATACAATGGATATGTAGTATAAAGTTTTGATATAATGGTCAAAGTTCTTGCTTATCATGTACATTAACCTGAACAATGTATAGAGACTTGAATAGAGTAGTAATCAGTTGCAGGTTGGATAAATACGTAATATAAGGGAAACTATGTCAAAATTTCTATAAAAACTTTTACAATCTAGCGTGATGATATTTTTGTACAGGGGTTTGTAAATACTAACATGTTGCTAAAGTTCATAATATAGAGGAAATTCTACCAAAATAATGGTAAATACATTTTGTGCTTTCTCTACATCCTCCTTCCCAAACACCACAAACACAGTGAGAGGTGGTAGAGAAAAGCATTTTGTGCGCCATGGTGAAAGGAAACATATTGGGGCATCACTGCAACAATGCCATGTAATCAATAGACATCATGGCATGGGTGCCATGAAAGGGTCACTAGAGCTGCAGGGGTGTCTTGATGGTCTGAAATGTATAGAAATTAAAGGTAACTTCATACCTACAACCATATAGGTCCGTATACACATTTCTAATGCATTTAACGTATTTGGAGGCATGAAGGAACGGGTTTTTGTCATCACTTTAAGCTATAACTTGCAATATCTATTTATTAAGTTGTAAATAACACTACCAAAGGGAAAAGGAAACTAGTTCTCTGGGGTAAAATTTGGAGTAAAGATTCAACAAGGTGAGCCATCACTGTACCATGTTCACGGCATGCATCCGTTATGGCATTAACAAAGTCTAAACTTTATGAAACTCAACACCCATGACCTTACCCTATCTATCTACATGTTTTCAATGTGTTTTATGAATTTGCATGAGCGAACGGATGAGTTATGGACTTTACGTGACAAGATATGCTACGTAACGTATAAATAAGTTATGTTTAACACCCTATACGTGTAAATTCCCCTCCCCTGGCTCAAACATGTTGATCTAAGTTGGGTTTAGCTAGGAAGCCATGTGAGTTCAACCCCATAAAAAGACGGCCCCAAATAAAAAGGATCGTCATCACTACAGCCAGGCCGTTATGATAGCCAGAATCGATTCGAAATCAATGGCAACTTTACCCAGTCGATCAAACTGTGTTCCTATTTACGTTTTCAATGTATTTAGATCATGTAGATCAGAGATTGAGCGAGTTTTTTTCTTAAAAGGGCCCAATCTAACGTGTGACGTCATGTAACTTAGACTTAGCACAACCAAA
>CAVNYN010218352.1:0-10478 GCA_963692815.1 Nyctanthes arbor-tristis
TCACTTCTCAGTTCTCACATTATCAGACAGAAAATAGCTTCCCTCAATTTTCTAGCACTGGTGCGGTTGTGGCGCCCATATCGGTGATGTGGCTACATTTATACACACCACATGGATTCATTAGACATCTGACGGGCATACATGTAATTATGTCATCATATGGATGCCATAACAGCACTCATAGTATTAGAAAATTTTCGTAGGTTCCTAAATCATCTTGTTATATATCTATCTACTTGCAGTGACGAGTAGGCATCGATCATGTTATTGAGAAACCACACAAACTTGGATTTGTTTACTTCTACTTTTCCTTCTATCTGATATTGTTATCTGCAACACATGATGAAGTATTTTAAGTACATTTATACTTAAGAGAGCATATTTTAGAGTACATCTATGATAAATATTGAGAGAAAATCGTGATCTTCTCTAACAAGTTATTAATTTTTAACTCTTTATTATTCTACTTTTTCCACGAAATATTTGGAGCCTGTTTGATGCTCTTTATATGGGGAATTTATAATGAAGATAGGGGTAGAATGTGTATTGAAAATGTAAGTGTGAAATATATGATTGTAATTGAACAGCTGTCAAATCAAATGTCAAATCAGTGATAGGTAAATTTATAAATTGGGAGAATAAAAAGAATCAAACAAGCTCTTATTTTGTTCATTTATTTTAAATTAATATTTATTTTTATGTTTTAATGATCAATAAAATCAACTATGGTTTAATTAAATCAGGAAATGAACATTGAAATGTGCAAATAGTGGCGGATCTAGACTTTTCAAGTAACGGGGACAAGTAATGATGGTAAAAATGAAAGTTTACTTAGACAACTATCTGTAGTTGACACAAAAAAAAAATTATAAATAAGATATTACATGAAATATCATTGTACGGTTCTGAGTTTAACAAAAAAAAAACATAATTTAGACTCTGCCACTCGCTTCAACATATCTACTTCAGAAACTAATGATCGTCTACTCACACTTTTCACAAGAAATTTTGCCAAGCCAAAACATAAATAAAAAAAAATGAGAAATGATCAAAATTCAAAGAATTAATATGTTAATTGAAACCAAATCATTAGAACTCATTGTATAACCTTAATTCTTTGAATCATTTGTAACTCAATAACTAAACCACAGAACTAGTAAATCAAAAGGCCAAAGACACGAACTGATCACCAGTAAGCCAGTTGATAAAATGTTAATTATTGTTCCGTTTAAAATACAAAATCAAGAAGAACATTAAATGATAAACATCATTTACAACAATAGCAAGCTCAAAATTTAGCTTCAAGCCGGTCTTGTTCGATTGTCTAAAAAGAAAAGAAGAAAAAGAAATATTACTTAAAATTTAGAAAAATTGTTATTTGAAATAAGAAACCTGATAATCCGTCTTTAATACTTTGATCTTCCTAAGAAATTTGGAGGAATATTTGTAGTCTTGTGGACGTTGTATAATAATTTGGGAATAATGTTTTTTCCTTTCAGTGGTAAGAGATGTGTTTTTGACTCCAGAATTTTGACAAAAGAAGAGGAGACAACAAAGGCTAGTAGAAGTAAAGAATTACAATTGTGTGGGAGGCCATAAATGGAGATTAATTATTTTGATATATATATATATAATTATATATAGTATAATTCTGAATTTTTTATTGTGGCCCCTACTTTCTAGCCGCCATTGTGTGCAAGCTATATTAATAGCTTGTTTGATGCTCTTTATTTGTTAAAATGTGGGGAATTTATAAGAGCATTTTCAATGGGGATGTCAAGATACTGAGTGGCGTAGAGGAGAGAGAAAGAGATAAGATGATTATTTTAATTGAATGCTAGAGGAAAGAGATGTAGGAAAAAAAGAGAGGAAAAAGTGAAAAAGAGGAGAGAGATAGATAGAAATTCAAAAATAACGATAAAATAGTAGTAGTAAATAATGTTTTTTCCTTTCGGTGGTAAGAGACGTGTTTTTTACTCCAGAATTTTGACAAAAGAAGAGGAGGCAACAAAAACTAGTAGAAGTAAAGAATTACAATTGTGTGGGAGGCCATAAATGGAGATTAATTATATTGATATATATATAATTATATATTGTATAATTCTGAATTTTTTTATTGTGGCCCCCATTTTCTATCGGCCATTGTATGCAAACTATATTAATAGCTTGTTTGATACTTTTTATTTGTCAAAATATGAAGAATTTATAAGAGCATCTTCAATGGAGATGTCAAGATTTTGGGTGGTGCAGAGGAGAGAGATAGAGAAAATATAATTATTTTAATTGAAATGTTGGAGGAAAGAGATGTAGAAAGAAAAGAGAGGGAAAAGTGAAAGACAGGATAGAGATAGATATAAATAAAAAAATAATGTTAAAATAGTAGTAGTAGTAGGGCCTCTGAAGAAGGTCTAAATTTAGACACTACACGGGATACGAAGCAGGAAAAAAGTAGTGTAAATGAGATAAAAATGATTAAAAGAAAAAAAAATTAAAATAAAATACGAAACATGTGGAACCGTTTAAATTTTTTGTTTGTGCCTCTCCTCGAAGACTTCCACCAAGGACTGGACGCATTAGAGATGCTTTAATAGGGAGATATGTAGAATATGTATTGGGAATGTAAAAATATTTAAAATATGTAATTATAATTGAATAGTTATCAAATCAAATGTCAAATCAATGGTAATTAAAATTATAAATTGGTAAAATAAAGAACATTAAACAACCTCTAAATTATAGAGAATGGATATTTAACTCTCCAGCTTTGGATGAGTGCTTCTAGGGAGGGGTGAGTAATCCTTGACATAGCTCCCCTGATTGGGGAGAATACTCCCTGACATATGGCCCCCTGATTCCCCCAATTAAGGGGGGCCATGTCAGGGAGTACTCTCTCTAGAATTTTTGAGCTTCGGATAGCCATACACTAATCTATATATATATATATATATGTCTCTCTCTCTCTCTATATATATATATATATTATCTCCGTTTTACAAAAATAGTCCAGTATTCTTTTTTCAGCCGTCTCAAAAAGATAGTTCAGTTACCATATTGAACATGTATTTAATGTTTTATTTCTATATGTGCCCCTAATTAGCTATTATTATTCCATTACCTGTACATTGAAAGTCTTTCAACTAACTAATGAGACATGAATGTATATATGTGGAAAACTAAAGTAAAATTTAAGTTTCAACTATTATTTCTTAATCTACGTGAAAGTACCTATCAAACTATGTTTCTGGGATAGAGGTAGTACATATAAAGAGACTTAAGTCTTTGTCAATTTTTTTCCGCCTAAAGTTGTTACCATAATTTTTTTTTGTTATTCTTATAGTGCTGACGCCTTTTTTATTTTTTTCTACTATGTGGTACCTTTTCATTTGCGCCTCTATCTCTCTCTTCTCTCAATCCCCAGATTTTTGCCTTCGAATTTTCTCGTCTCATCTCAATCACGATCTGGTAAATAATTTCCGGGATATTTATCCTTGATTGAACAAGTTTTCTTTCCCATTCGTCTATCACCGGAATCTCAAATTGATAAGCTTCTTAGATTTTTTGTTCCTAGTTGAGAAATCTTATCCTTCGAACAAATCCTAGAACTCTTTGTTCATATAGTCTATTTTCCACAAAGATATTAACTTATTTTCATTTCAGAAAATGAGAAAGCATATAAAATTTGATTTCTCTTGTTTTTCCATACAATCAAAACCTAGTTTTTGAATTGTGGGATGTGATATGCTACCAAAAGATGTTTCTTTTAACCCAACAATTTACTCGAAATCCACTATGTTGATGTGGTTCAATTAGTGGTTGAACTTTTTTCTCTCACTATTGTTGATATGGTTTAATTACCAGATTAATGATTTGTTCTTTGTTTCTTGACGTACTTTTAATGGTGGAGCAAATACCAAAATGGTATGTCGTTGAATGTGTACACATCTCTGATTAGTTAGCTTTCCATTATCCTTTTCTCAGAGACTACAAAATTCAGGTCCTTCTTCTTCTCCCTTTGTTTTTGATATTGATATTGTTCATTTTATCCCATTTAACTAATTTTGTATACGGGTTTTTTGGGGTTTTATGGATGAGAACATCATCTAGGTTTTATTTGTTTATTCATTTGTGCTTCCTAATATTTGAACGCCGATAATTTAGTGCTTACGAGTCATTTTCCACCCTTTTCTGAAATGACATATCTTGAGTATTGAGATTCTATTACTAGGGATAATTAACTTGATATAGAGCATGTTTTTCGCATGGTAGAACTAATCAATTATTTGGAGTTTTAAAAGAGTTTCTTTTCGAATTTGTCATCAGATGACTGAAAAGTTTAGTTTGATAAATTACTTGATTTTTGGGATAGAAGGCTAATAAATCACAAGTGAAAATTAGTTTGGTTTAGAAGGGGTGCAAGTTGCATCTTCTAAGTATGAAGTCATTTGATCTTTGCTTGCACGTTTTTGGAGATTTGTTTGGTTGAATTTTTTGAGTCTGATGGCAGATCATGCATGTAAAACAAAACATTGTTGTTTAAGAATCTACCTTTTATTTATTGCCATAATTTTGATAGTTTAAATTGGCAGAACCTTTTAGTTATTTTCTTTAATGAGTCATCCCTTGATAATAATGTTTGTCATACGAGTTACTGGTAATCTCCTTTTGGTCAATTTCTGTCTTTTATTCGCATGTTTCATGCTTTTGTGTTGGACTCTCACGAACAAGATTGTACAAAAATGCAAATAGATGTTTAGAACCTTTCAATTTTCATATGTTTTACCATTATTCAAATACATATTTATTTTAATTCCCTATTTGATAAGCCTGCCTAGGTTCAGTGCTCTTCTACATAATCAATTATGGAATTGATGAGGAATTTGTACATGATGTTTTTGCCCAAAGCGAAAGATTCTTTGATTTTACCAATTGAAGAGAAGATGATGCTTTTAAAGGATGAAAAGGGTTGAGGGTATATCAGACATTATGAGCTGCCATGAACACCTGATAGAGAACTTAAAGCTTAAAGATTACAGATGTAGTTTACACTTTAATTATCACATTTGTATCAATATGTCAGGGTTAAGAAGTTAAAAGAGTATTCCTAGATATGTAAAGCCATAGTTGATCTCATATTCAGAGGCATGTCGTATTATTGTTTTAGGGTGAATGCGAAATGATCCTTGAAAGTTCAATTTCCAACTGACTCCTTGTATTATATCTCATCTTTGTACAATATATGTAATTGGTATAGGACTTGCCTGTATGTTGGGGAACATGTTATGTAAATCTTTCATGTGTTTTTTAGTATATGTTTAATTAGGTGTGTAATAATTCATTTTCATTTTTTGCCATTTGAATTGGTTGTTGAACATAAGTCTTCGTGCATTATGAGTATTGTATAAGAGGTTAAGAATTTGTTGTCATTGATTCTATACATACGTACAAGTTATATGATTGTATATCAAGTTAAGAATTCGTAGTCGATTGTTCTATATAGGGCTAGTAGAGAAATAGTTGGTGAAATGGTAGACAAATCGAATCACAATCAATCACAAGAAGGCTTGGAGATCATACTCCAATTATCTTCCTTTATATTGATATAAAATTTTCAATTTTACTAATTATTATCTATATATCATTGTATGTGAAAATTTGTGCTGGCATGATTACAAAAGTTTTCAGTGAATTGGATCAAGTATATTGGTTTATTTTATTCCTTTTTTGTCTCTCTCTTGATTTTCAATTTTATGGTGTTGTATTATAATTGGAAGCTTTTATCCTGTTATTAATATGCACGACTTATGTAAATTTGTTGTCGACTAATTATTGAACTTTTTATCTTTTATATTATTGTAAAGTTGTGTTCCCGTGTAACACACGAGTGTTATACTCGTCTAAACTTAAATAAACACTTTATAGTTATTCGAATAAGTACCGCAGTGATTAGATGTTCGCGTTTAGAGTAAGAAGTCCTCGGGTTGAACCACACTTGCCCTCCCCTAAACCCTGCCCCAAAAAGTCCTATCATATCAAAATAAAATAATAATAAAACAAAAATAAAATAAAATAACCACTTTGCATAAGTTTTTACACAATTACACTTAAATAATAATAATAAAAATAAAATAAAATAACCACTTTGCATAAGTTTTTACGCAGCTACACTTAAATATCACATTATTTTCAAATCCATCTCATTCCAAAGGCTCACATTCAGTATGTAAAATTTTATGAATAGGTTTTATGTAAAGCTTATAATTTTCCCCTTTAAAACTTAATTTCTTTTTAACTGTACATTTTAAAATGGAAAGTATCATATGTTTAGAGAGTCGGTTTAAGATACTCTAATTTATGACAATTCCATTAACTATTATCACCATTCCACAAAGATAGTTTATTATACTATTTTTATCCATAGTCTACTATACTAAACCTCTTGCTATATAGAATTTATATTTAATTTTTATTTTCCATATTTACCCCTAATTATTAACCACTTAAACTACTTATTACGTACCAAAATATTGTTGAAAACAAGTCAAGCAATTTACTCCATTCAATATCGACATTTGCAATCGGCACTTCACAATCAACCTTAACATTAATTCATCGCACTTCGTTAATTGAAATTAATTGCAAATCATTAATTAGACAATGGCTAAAACGAAAAAATGCCTATAAAATTAAATGTTCTAATCACGTTATCCACCATTTCTTAATCTATGTGAAAATGTCTACATTCTTATCTTTGTGAGATAGAGGGACTATTAGCGAAGTTTCTTGAATCTGTAGAAATTCAAGTGGCATTTTCAAGATAGGTTACGCTAAGCCCTTAGAGCATCTCCAATACAAAGTCAATGTCGAATGTCTTAGGTGCATATGTGGCAAAGAATATTGACATTACATTCAAAAAATTCTCCAATACAACAATATTAACATTGTATATTTGATAAGTTATTATTAGAAATTTTGGAAAAAAAAAAAAAAGGAAAGAGGAAGGTTTCACGACATTCTAACAAATGTGTGAGAATCCAAACCTATTTCCCAAACATGATTTGAAAACGCAAACTTCATCAGACTTCGCAATTTCTTCTATTCTCCTTTGACAAGCAACTTAAGGATTTAAAATAGCTTCAAATTTCCGACATCATCCATAAGCTCACTAATCCTCTTTGCAGCAGCAGCCAATGTATCCTCGCTTTTGCAGAAGGCAAATCTGATATATCGTCTCTGGTAGCTAGATGCAGCTGGAGAAGAATCCTCTGCAGATAAAGTAGTGTGGAAGAATCCGCAACCTGGTACAGCCACCACCCCGGCTTGTTTTATTAATTCCTCAACAAATTCAACCTGAAATGCCAATGCCACTGAACCTTTTATCCAACCATAACCAGATACCAAATTCACAAACTCGATTAGCTCAATGTTGTCCCTATTCTGCTTCCGAAAAATAAATAAGGAGTTGTATCAAGACAAGGGACTGTAAATTTCCTTAAGAGGGCATTTATTTATGATGAAACATTAGCATGAAACTAGAATTATTACAAATTCCTGGGTAAAAATAGAAATGTCCAATAATCATATCTTTCTGCTTGTTTACAAGACAACAGGAAATTGGTTTTCACATGAAAAAATGCTTGATCAGAGAGGTGGTCCTAAAGCTATTTGCAGGAATGATTATATGCACAAAAATAAGTACTTACATCAGACAGAGTGCATCTCTCAGGAAGAGGCAAAAATACAAAAAATGAACCCTTAGGCTTAAGTTGCATCTCTAAGCCAACCTTTGCAAGCATGTCAACAACATAATCTCTTTTTGCTTCATAATCCTAGGCACAATGCATAAATCATCATTGACAATTGCATCTATGAACCAAATAAAATAAACAATAATAGAGCAGATCAGCTGAATTTGGAGTATGGATTTGAATTCATGATCAATTTCAATTGGCACATAGTCCGACTTTATGGATTAATAATTCGTTTGATCCAATAAGACAAGGATTTGAATAAGTATTTAAATCTAGAGTCTTAAATCTGCAGACTCTGTATGGATTTTGGAAGAATCAATTTTTTAATCCACATTCATGCTCAACTCCAAATTCTCAAAAAGTGGTTTCTTCCACCTTCCACTGACTTTCTGTTAATTGATGAAAAGGATTTCAAATCGACTCCGCTTTTGGGTGAATTTCATTTCATAGACAAATTTCACGCTTGAGATCATTTAGCTACGGAATCAAACCCGTAGTATATCTGCAAATCCATCAAACAATAATTTACACTAAGGATTCTTACTCAACCATCATTACTCCAGAAACTTACCCTTCTCAGTGAATTGAAGAATGCAGGGGGGCTCCTCAGGGCAGTCAAAGCAGCTTCTTGGAAAGGTGCAGGAGCAGAATCTGTAATTCTAATGTGAATGTTTCTAATAGCAGATGCAATCCACGATGGGGCGACTGCCCATCCAATTCTCCATCCTAACATGTTACAATTTAACAGAGTAACTCTATATTTTATAGAAATGAGAACTTTTTGGCAAACCTCATAAAAACTAAAAATACCTGGTTGACATGAAAGAAATGAAATGTTGAACAGAGAATACGCAAGCTATAGGTGGGTTACAGGTTTATACCGGTTACGCTAAAAGTTTTTGACAAGGAAGATGTGACAACAGTCCTCTTCTGCATTTCCGGTAGTGACGCAAGTGATACATGACTTTCCTTGTCAAAAGTTATATGCTCATATACCTGTGAAACCAATAGCAAAACAATCATATCTTCAGCAACATAAAAAGCTGAATAAGATGATGACATTTGTGACGACAGTCAAGAGCGTAACAAAGACATATATTTCTACTTCCTACCCCACATCTGGTTCCTTGCCAAATATTATAAACTTAAATGTGAAGGTGGCATCTCTCTCTACTTGAAATTATCTTGAATCCAGTAAATATCTAGTGCATTTATCTATTACGTTAGTGAATCATGCCTCCAACAACTTACATGAGAGGTTAATTTATAACTTATATTTCACTTGTAGGTAGAGTTTTAAGCCCAGTCAACAGGGAGCAATTTCTTCGGTGTTTTGTAGATAAATAACACGTGTCTCCTTCCGCCCATCTCCCAAGGCCCAAATATGTTTGAAAGACTTACCAAGAACAAACTAAATAACAGAAACCACTCTTTCAGATATGCATGGAGGATTTAATATGTTCTTCAGCCATATAATTCTGACTGCGATCTTCTTGTTGGAACTAATCCACAATCTTCTTGTTGGAACTATAGAGCTTTAATACATCTTAAATAAAAATTTTCTAGCACTTCCGGGAGGTGCCATTAAGTGCCATAAAACTACTGACATCTCAGGGCATCAATTCATCAGTAAGCCAACTACCATAAAGCCATATCTAGGGGTGCACAGAAAGAAGCAAATTATCACATAATAATATGAAAGGTGCAAAAAGTAGTAGATAACCGAAAAATGCCGAGCACCTAGCATTTATGACAAGCACTGCTAAGTTAATTATCGTACTTCATCTGTAACAGCTAAGGTATTCCATTTCTGGCAAGCTCCAGCAACGATCTCAAGCTCATCCTTGGTGAAAACTTTTCCAGTTGGGTTGTGAGGACTGTGTCACCGGGAGGAGGATACATGCAAAATCAATCTGATTACCGCAGAACTATAACACATGATAATTCAAAAGGTTTATCTTCATGAGATTCGTGCATAGCAGAACTTCCTACAATGAGTTTGAATTATTATATACAGAAATCCACCTTGCAAGTTGCATAGGGTAAATTAAAATCAATAAACTGTCTTTGTGGAGTTAAGACAACATTAAAGATATCCTAAACAAGAAGTATGTAGGGCTCATACTCACTGACAATAAATAAAAGGTTACTATTATATTCCGTTAACATAAATCATAATTGAAGTGTGGAGCTCCAGTGATAATTATAAGCTTATTTTAGCTGGACATTTTTAGCACATATAAGTACACATAACAATGATATAGGAAGAAAATTTTATCAATGATTTAGGCAATTGCAAATATGAAACTTGTTATCACATTGAATATGTAAATGTTAAAACCTTACATTTAAGACACAAGCAACATCAAAAGATAACTCTATATTTTTTGCCAAAATATTACACTAACAAGACAGTGACTTTGAAATAAACAGAGCATGAGAATTCAAAACTACACAATAATCACCATCCCACCACCATTTGCACAGTTTTTAACTCGAGCATGGAAGCAGAGGTTGAAATTGCAAAAATTTCTAAATCAAACTTGCAAACACCCATTCCCCCCCCCCCCCCCCGGCCAACAAAAAAAAAAAGAAAAGAATAAATAAATAAAATATAAAATATCCACATATAAACAAAGGAAAACCCTCCAACCAAAGAACAAGTGAAAGAGTTTTCCCATATTGCAAAAGAACAAAAAAATGAAAATAAATAAATAAAATATTCTACAA
>CAVNYN010218355.1:0-18553 GCA_963692815.1 Nyctanthes arbor-tristis
TGTATAAGTGAGGATAGGAGAGTTAGCGAGGTACAAGAAAGAGTGAAACACTCGTCCGAGGTGGAGTGTCGTTCTTGTAAACGTTGTGTTATTGTAGTGTCAATAAAATGTTCTAACGTTCTCCTACTCCCTTTATACTTTACTCATTCTCGTTCTCAACCATACTCGCCACACGTTTGCGGCCTTTAACCTCGAGTGGTTAGGGGGACGTGTGGTTCGTCGTGTGGGACGACGGGTGGAGGCTGACTTAGCGCCGTTTCTGCACGAGGCAGAACGCTAAGGCCGCACGGGTGCTAGACCAGCCCGTGACAACATGCTAATTCCCCAACTTACGTGAAATTTTTCGTATGAAAGAAACCAGACCAAACTCAACACATGGAAGATGGCCAGACTAGTAAGTAAACATCAAGTGGTACCAAAGAAAATAAAATCCGACACCAACTCGAATTATGATGATTATTATTAATATTAATAATTGTTTACGGTAGGTTCAGATGTGAGCTGAAGTTAACAATGAAGGTGTATTGGGATGGTGAGGTGGCATCTGGATTCCTTGTTGTGATAGAACCCAATGTGGAGTCGTGGACGGAGATAACTTGATCAGAGTTTGAGGTCGGGTGTGAATGTGAATGTCACAAATATTCTCTCTCTAATTTCTATTATCTAGGCAAAAAAAAAAAAAAACCCCTCCAAATGGTACCCCCAAGGCCCATATTTAGAGGCAGACCCAGGGTGCTGTAGGTATTTCCCGCATTCAATTTGGACATGAACTCAATTCGACTTATACTAGGTAGAAGGTTTATCAATATTGTCCGAATAACTAACGGTCATTAACTCTACAGTGTTCCCTACGCGCCTATTGTCATTCTGGACGGAAAGACTTGATTATTATATCCTGATCAGTCATCTTGATCGGCTGAGCGGATTGGACAGAAAGAGCCGATCCTAGCAATACCATCCAACATTGCAGGTGGCCAATTCAAATGACAACTGGATCGCCCAAAAGGTCTCGGTCTTGGTCTCAACACCTGTCTGTCCATGTCGGCAGTGGAGCGTACCAACATTAGCAATAATATTTATA
Organism: Nyctanthes arbor-tristis; assembly: GCA_963692815.1. NCBI lineage: Eukaryota > Viridiplantae > Streptophyta > Magnoliopsida > Lamiales > Oleaceae > Nyctanthes > Nyctanthes arbor-tristis. The sequence goes on from CAVNYN010218355.1 coordinate 1,082, forward strand.
TTAGTAAGATTCAAGCACCATATGTCTTCTTTTATAATAGCGACATATAAAGTTTTGTAGTATAATAAATCTATAATAATAACAAATACTAGATTTTAACTTGTACGTTGCACAGAAAGTTCACAATTCATAAAAGTCTAAAAATATAATAATCTATTAGGATATTAACCAATACATATAAGTAGTTCACTTGTAAATTAATTTATTATTTTTCAGTGTTAATTTGCCTATTATATAATAGTTGAATTAATGTATTTTATTTTTTCAGATAATTTTCACTTTAGGCCCCCAACCTTTTAACTTTTTATCAATTTTATCCCCTTTCTTTTTTTGCCTACTAGGCCCCTAACTTTTCATTTATTATTGTATTATGTCCCTAATGTCACTTTTCATCCATAATCTTTCAATTTTCATTATTAGCCCCTATCAATACGACCATTGTAGCCTTAGTTCTTCGTTTCCGCCATAGGTCCCTAATCTTTCAATTTTTATACAACTTTGTTTTCATCTTTTTTGGGTATATATGACTCCTAAAATTTCATTCATTGTCTCGTTACGTCCCTACTAACACGTTTCGTTCCTAACCTTTCAATTACTACTGTTAATTCCTATTAAAATCACTATTATATCTTGCATTATTTATATAAAAAATATAAAATAAGAAATACATCCATCGTTGCCTATCTCACTCCTATGGCAATCAATGGAAATAGTGATAAAGCTTGATCTACACCAAACTTGATTAATACCTGATCCGCGTAGAATAAGTTTCAGATTCAAGAATTTATATGAAGGATTAGATTTTTCGATTCATAAAAAATCACGTAGTTGATACGGATAAGGGTGGATCCTAAAAAAATCAATTTATAAAAATGAAACCTAATCTTAAGCCTCTAATTCAAATTTATGAGAGACGGATAATATACTGTAGACAAATCAGGGTGATAATCACAGTGAGAGAAAATAAACTAAATTAGAATTAGAGTATTATGATAGTTATGTTTGATTTTTTATAAATCAAAAATTATTTTTTTTACAGATTTACCCAATCCGTATCAATGACGTGATCTGTGGTAGATTAAGAAATTTGATCCAATTAATCACGTTGATATTTAGATCAACAACTTTCTTATATACGAAATTGATATCCATTGATATCGTTACAGATTGAGTTTTTTTTATCATTATCTCCCACTATTGTTATTGGGTTGTGTTGGATTATGTTAGAGTGTGTGGACTTTTTATTTTGTATTGTTCTTTATTTTTTGTTTAAATAATTAATAGTATAACAGTAAAAATTAAAATGTTAGGTACGAAAAGTGTTAACGGGGTTATAACACGATAAAAAATTGGAATGTTAGGGTCTTATACCCAAAATAAGATAGGCATAAAATTGTATAAAAATTAAAAGGTTAGGGACCTATAGTGAATTAAAGAATCTAGGATATAATAGTCATTTTAGTAGAGTGAATAGTGTGAGAATTGAAAGGTTGGGACAATAAATGACGTTAGGGACATAACAAGATGATAAACAAAAGGTTGAGGACTTAGTATGCTTAAAAAAAGAATGAGGACAAAATTAATATAAAGTTGAAAGGCTGAGGACCCAGAGTGAAAATTACCCTTTTTTAATCATTGGTCATCAATAGAAAACTTTTTTTCTGATCAAATCAATAAGCTATAGATAGTACATTAATCAATCTTATACGATAACTGAATCGTATGTTAATCAAATAGGATACCAAAGAAAATAAACGTTTGTGATAATTACGATTATGATATAGATAAAAATAATTTTAAGAAAAATACAAGAGACATGGCAAAATGAAATAATTCAAATTGTAAATCGTTTAAGGAGAGATAGAAATCAAATAATATGATTATATCAAGAATTTTCAAGGGCAAGTAGATTGGATTAGAATTCTTTGTTACAAATAAAATCGAGCTTTTAATAGAGAGAAGTAAGAGACTACATAGTAATCTCGAGGAACATATAAGAACAAAAGCAAAAATCAATTAAAAAAAGAGTAAAAACTTAGACGTTACCACATAGTTTACTACTGAAATAATAAAAATGACTAGAAGATCATTACTAAGTGTAAAAAAGATGGGAAAATTACGATCAAACTTTACCGCGATACCCTTTATTTAATTTAATTAATATATATATATATATATATATAGATGAGCACACTACAATCTTCCCAGAACTGGTATTATGTCATATTACACTATCGAAATCAACATTTGTATCAACATAAAAATTTCATATATATGCATTAATTAATCACAGATTATATTACAAATTACAAAATCTCAACGCATAATAATGATAATATTGTAATTTTAGCCGATACATTCTTTAATTCCTAATTTTATTTCAAATTCTGTTTAGATTTCCACACAGCAACCGGATTGCACAAACCCAGAAAAATCAGCAGCCACATCAATCTTCGCCAATTTACCATTTTGCCCTTCCGTGTTCTCCACCAAAAAGAACCCATGTGGTGCTCCTTGATAAGCCGAGCCGGTAACCAGGGTCCAGTTCCCCAGGTCCACTCCGCATGCCCCGACCCCGATGCCCGGGTCTGAGTCCGCCCAGCATATCAATCCATTACCTCCGGTGACGCCGACGCATGATCTCGGGCACCGACTCACCCTCCACGCGTCCTCAACTCGCCTCCACTCGCCGGAACTCAGTTCGTAAACCTCCGCGCTGGTCTTGAAATTGCCTTGTGACTCGGTGTCGTATCCACTCACTACCCAGAATTCGGAACCGATTATCAGGCCTTCACATTCATCGCGTTCCTCAGTCATCCTAGTTAACTCGGTCCACTCGTTCTTCTTGATGTCGAAGAGCCACGCTGAATTCAACGCGTTTTTGCTCTCGTCATGCCCTCCGGCGATTAGGACCTTTCCTTCGACGGACCCCATGGCGAAGAACGACCGAATTGAAGGCATATCGGCACACTGAAACCACCTCCGAGTCGTGAAATCGTACATAAACACGTCCTTTACCGGTTCCCAGGTCGCCGGATTCCATCCCCCCATCAAAACAAGCTTCCCTTCGGTACTGGCGACCTGGCAGAACAAAGGCAAGCCCTCTGGGTACTTGGGAATCGGGTCGACCCAGTCCCAACACCGATTCAATGGATCAAACACCGATATCCCGTACCTGGGCTGACCCATCGGCTTCGACTCTGAGTCATGAGCTGGTATTGCTTGAACAAGACACGCAACTTTCCGGGTAAACCCGGTTTGCTTCCGATGGTAATAGAAGTCCCTGCTCTGAAGAAGCTCCCGCCAGCGTCGGCAGACGAGTGATGAAACTCGGTGGGCTGAGTAGTGCAACCGAGTTAAACACTCCAGAGCAAGTTCTTCTGGCAATTCCGGGATCAATTCAGTGAACTCCTGTTCACCTATAGTAGTAAGCATAGATAGATAACAGTGTTTATTGGTAAGCTGATATAATAAACGATCAAAGGGTAAACTATATATAGCGTATAACAAACAATTCAATTCAAGTGTTTTTTCTGTTAAAAAGGTACTGATCTTTTCTTCTTCCTGAAGAAATAAGAAACTGACTGAAGATGGAAGATTGGAAGATGAAAAAGTATTGAGCAAATAGAGTGCACGCTTTGGATATTTATAACAAGGGAAAATACTATACTACATTGATTTTCCCAAAAAAAATATATATATATATTCAAAGAAGGCTTCCATAACTGCCGGTTTGGGCGTAGTTATTTTTGGGCATTTGAAATGATTTCCCGAGATGTCCCACCTTTGTTTTGAAATTTTAATAACAAAAAGATATACACACATAAACTCAACGAACAAATAAGTGGACAAACCTTTGTTTTGAAATTTTAATAACAAAAAGATATATTTAAATACACATAAACTGTACAAACAAGTGGACAAAGGAAAGTAATACATCTTTCATTAAGTAATGCGAAAACATGTAATGTAAATGGTATTGTGCTCAATTCTAATCTATGTAACATACAATCTGGTTACGATATCTTCACGACACCTGTATGGTGCATGAATGCACGTAAGTTGATATTCATGACTCACGTTTATGATGTCTTATTTACAAAGTAGCATCAATGTTAGACATGCTCTGTAAACCCGACAATGTATACAAATTAATGCGAACTACGGTTACTTTTTCTTTATTAGTTTATTTACAAGTGGGCCAATAGCAAGGGGGCACAATGGACTATCCAATTGGAACTGGAGAACCTCATTCATTTAGGGGGCACAATGGACTATCCAATTGGAACTGGAGAACCTCATTCATTTAGGATTGGGGATTATTTTCAATAGTTAACAATTTCCTGTTGAAAAATGAAGAGATTTTTGTGTATAATTGCACGCCTATACTTACTGATAGCTAGATATACTTGACCGATATGCATCTTCGCACTAAATAATAACAATAATCTTTGTAAAATCTGCCATTTATGCTTCTTAAGCTTGCATGGTAGTTTTTTGATATTTTAGATGAGTATTGTTATATTACCAATGCATGTGAGGATATGTACGACACTTGAAATTTTAGTGTTATTTAAAAATTTGAGGTACTACACCATTGTAAATAATATTAATACAGTTGACATCAATTTTGAGAAGTCCTATTTATACATACAAAGTGTATAAACGGTACAGCTATGGAAATAAAGTCAGGTTTTTTATGGAGTCTGGTCGCTAATCATAGACTGATACCTCACATAACACATATTACATGATAATATCTTATTGAAAATCAAGATCCATAAAGAACCCGACTCTGGTACCTTAGAATTTTCCTATAAAATATATACACGGGGCTTCCAAAAGTTGTTCTCCCAAAAAAGTTGTGGTTAAAGATAGTAAGTAAATTTTTGTAATCATCTCTCTCTCTCTCTCTCTCTCTTTCTATATATATATATATATATATATATGTATGAAATATAGACAAACGGCATTTCTCCTATCGAAGATCAAGGAACATGAAGATGACACGTGGCACTAAGGTTATGAATTACAATGGAGCAAAGTGTTCTGGAAGAAAGACAGTTCTGCGGGGGGTGCAATTGCTTGTAGGCATTTCCATGTTAGTTGAAATGCACCCTAATATTTTGGTTTGATGTAAATAAATACTAGACGCCGAAAGGAAGGAACAAATTGACATCTGTGATATCTTCCGATCTCAACAGAGAATGGCGTGGCCATTGATATTATGTTCTTTTTCTTTATCCTTATGTCTTGTTATTATTGTAGCATTTAATTTAATTTAGCGTTGTTCTTATGAAAATAATACCTTTAACTTTTGAAAAAATATCAACAGCACAATACGAAAAGACTTTAAAACTAAATTCAAAATTAAATCTTAATGATTTGAAATCTTTTTCTCATATTGTTTGAGAATTGGCGCGAGTATAATGAGCTCAAATTCGATTGTGGCTCTTGGGATCTTATTCCCTGCTCTGGTCAACAGGTCACCCACAAGGTCGAATATTTTGTTTGTAGACTCTTGTATATTTTGGTATGATGAAATGAAATTGCTTTGCTTTCCCAAAAAAAAAAAAAAATTAACCCATTTAAATCTTGAAAACAATATTTTGATGGTCATAAATTTACAGACCGACAAGGATGAATAAATGGGGTGGCCGTAGTTTGAGTTGACCAGTACTTGTGTAAAATTATAGCGTTTAATTTAATTTAACTTGTTATTATGGATGAGTTGTTGAGAACATTTTAACACCAGTTGTTGATAATTTATCAGAGTGTCGTTTATTACTCTTATTAATATGTTTTAGTTGTCACGTTTGTAAGTCTTACCTCTGTGTCAACATATATAGAACTATTTAAAAAAAAAAAAGAAAAAGAAAAATGAAAAAATGGTTAAGGACTAGCACTAAAACAGAAGTTACTTAACTATGTTGCGTGGTTCAATTGTGAATTGCAACTAGGCTGAAGTCAAGTCTATCTTGCCCTTTGTTATCTTTTCGAAATCAATGTATCTATACATATATGTAGGGTATAATTAATAATGCTAATCCACACATTCCATCACGAAATTAGCATACTTTCTAATCTTTATTAATGACATTTAAACAACAAAAATGAAAAACTCATATCAATGTCGGCTAATAAGGACGTTAAACTAACAAAAGTGATGCACATGTTTATAGAGTAATATCTGTAACTCATTGTGGGCTCCTAAAGAAAATACAGTGCACATGAGAGAAGTAACATTTTATTCAACTCACTATCAAACTTCCTGAAAAGAGTTCATTTGTTGAGTAAACTCTCTAATCATTTTCATATATATTCAAAATGCCTGACAATACAAATTAAACACCGACCCCTTCTCTTTTACTTCAAGAACACAAAAGATATATATATATATATATATATTTTTTTTGAAGCAAGACTGCTATTACTTTTGTCAAATGCAAATTGTCAACTTGCATTGCATGTGAGAGAATAATGAGACTTCAAATGTGGGGACTGAGGAGCATCTCTTTAGAAATCTAGTGATTGTTTCTAATTCTGGTTTAATCATAGAAGAGAGATGAAACCATTGACTGCCGTTGGAAAAACGGAAAAATTAAGGATAAGATTTATGCTTAGGTGGGTCCGACAGGTCTCTATGTTTCGCAGTAGGCCATACTTTCTTTACACGTATACTGGATAAAGAGATAAACTCTAGGTGTTTTCGTCAATTATTAATTGGAAAATTTCACTTAAGGTCCTCAATCTTACATAATAAAGTTCATATTACCCTCTAACTTTTATTTTTAGCTATAAAGTCATCAAATTTCAGTTAAATTATCAATCTAGTGGCAATCAAATGATTTACGTCCAAATTATTGTAAATTTGATCATTCCCTTCTTTCAATTCTCACTATAAATGACAATTTTAACCATGGTCATTTTCCAAGATTGCAAAGTTATTATATAAGAAAGGATCAACTTCAATGTCAATTTCGTTAGAAGACAATCAAATTCAATTGCGCATACGCTAGCTAGAAGGGAGCTCGGTCTTGTTAGAGCATGTTTAATGTTCCACCCCACAGATCTAAATAATGTTGTGGGAAGCGGGAGGTAAAGTCATATTGAGGGGGAATTAGATAAATGAGGGGCTAAATATAACCTTACCCATTTCCACCCACTATCCTTATCCCACAAATTCATGTGTAAATCAATCAAATCTTGATACTTATCCAATTTAAATGTTTTCTCCTCTACAATATTTAGAAATAAGTTTCTTCCTTGGGTTTTTCCTCTTAACTTTTTTCCCTAACATCAAACTTGCTCTTATACATAATCCATGTTCTTTAGATGTTGCACCGACTTGGATTGTTGACACTCTCAACCAAGATATATTGAACTCTTTGACGAATAATGAGAATTGAAATTTTCCCCCCAAAAAAAACCCTGGTTATCTTCTTATTATCAATAGAAAAATAAACTAGAAATTTTTCTTTTAATATAAATGGTAAAAAATGGTCAATGGCCGAACTCATGAACATTTCTACTGTGCAATTGGCGTAGGTTAAATTCTGAAGTCTAAAGGGCCTTTAGCTGCATACATTGAACAAAAGTGAAGGAACTTTTATTGTGAAAATGAAATGTTAAGAACTCACTTGTACCTTTAGAAAAAGTTGATCTTTTCCAAGCACACACACTCAACAAATAATTTTTCAGATGGTATAATGGAATAAATTTCTAGTACTCTAAAGATATCGACTATATCATTGTGACTTAAAAACTGTCATATAAATTCAAAGATTTCAATTTATCTCACCAAACGTACATGTGACGAGAGATGATTAGACAATCCTCTCGTCATGTGTATATATAGTAAAATAATTTTGCCAAATGTATGGCAGAACATTTGGACATATCTTAGTGAAAATGGTCTCACACCATATATTTGGTAGGATTATCATATCAAATATATACACTGTCAGAGACAATCCACATTGTAAGACAATCCACGTGTAAATTATTTAATGATCTTTTAATGTGTGTATCTAATAGAATACTCTCTTTAGACGGATGGTGAGAGATGCTGACAAAGTATCAAGGCGAGAGAAATTCTTCACCAATATGGACATGTAGGCCCATTTCAACTTTTTGAAAACCAAATGATTTTGGGTTTATTTGATTCCTTGGAAAAATGAAAAATGAATTTAATCTACTTGACGTAACAATAATGCAAGTGAATATGTAACCTGGCATAGATGAATGAGGTAGTACCATCTCCATTTCAAAAAGATTGTTTAGTTTTTCTTTGTAATCTATCTTAAAATATAGTCAAGTTTCTTTTTTTAAAAGTAATTGAAGTATTAATTCTCTTATATATGCATAGTTTAAAAAAAAATATAATTATTAAGGTGAAATAATTAATAAATTAAAACGTATAATAAAAAATAATATTAAAAATTACTTTTCCAACACTATTAAATGAATTTTTTTAATCTATGTGAAAAAAGAATAGGACTACTTTTTAGGACTACTTTTTTTTCGACGGATGTAGTGCTCCTTTCGTTCCAAAATGATATTATCATTTTCTATTTTATTTGTCCCAAATTATATTCATCTTTCCTAAGTTAACATTTTAATTTTTTAATATACTCTCATTTATTATGTATAGTAAATAACAATAAAAAACAACTAAAATGAAATATTAAATAAATCAAAGGGTATATTAGGAAATTTATTGTTAAATTGTTAATTTCCAATAATATTAAATGATTTTTCTTAATCTATATGAAAAATAGACGGAGAATATATTTTTGGGATAGAAAGAGTATTATTTTTTGAAACCAGAATGAATAGTAGCACTATTAATCAAGAAGAAAAGTTACTCTATAATGCATTCCATTTTGAGGCCTTGACTATTGCGTTTAATCAAATTGGGAAGTTAATGAGTTGACTTTGCTAATTAATATACGGTGGCCTAGCGGGATCAACTAACTAATAATTTAATAATAATAATAATAATATTGGTAAACTAACTAATTTAACAATATATTTGCTTAAAAAAAGAAGAAAAAGAAAAAAAAAGTGAGGTTTTATATTCAAGTAAGATAATGATATGTGTCCACCCATCTCGTAGTTAAGTGGTCATGATATATAAGAAATTTAATATGGTAGATGTCGGGTGGAAAGTTGACACAAAATAGAGTATATGTGTAGCATTATCTATTAATGTAATAACCCACCAAATGGAGTTCAATGATCTATGAACTTAGATCTTTTACTCTACATGATCATTATGAGGGGTCAGTTTGTACTGTTCAAGTTCAATTGAGGCCCTTTTTCTCTTTCTGCAGCATCAATATAGTCTTGCTTCTTTTCTTTTCCTTTCTTTTTTAATATTACCAAGGGATCAAGAGAGGGGAATCAAACTATTAATTAAGGATCTGAGCACTAATTAGGATGATATTATATCACATGAGTCTTAGCTCAAGCCTCAATAGAGTTTGCTTGCTTGAATATCAACTATCAACGCTCTAAATACCAACCATAAAATTTATTAACCATTGCATTTTCAACTTTGGGAGCTCAGTGCCTTATTGGGATGTAGCCAGGATCTTCATCTGCTTTTAAGGGGCATCAAGATTGGTCCCAAAATATTAATTTATCAAGTTGAATGCCTCAACCGTTCATAAACTCAAGTTTTATACACGTTTAGAATACATCGATCCTTACGTTTTCCAAAAATATCAACTATTAACCATTGTTAATCTTTTGTATAAGTAAAACATAAAAGGAAAAAGAAAATCTTGAATGGAGGCAAGGATAAAAAAAAATGGACATGAATTTTCAAATGTCCACGTCGGGCAATTTTTATAATGCATATTGTCAATAAAGTATTGCCAAGTGTCCTATAAATAGAAAGGTATTTAGGCTTTGTTTGGTTTTTGTTATTTTGTCCATTTATAAATTCACCTACCATAATTTTAGTATTGATTTGACAACTAATCAAAAATCACCCCACATTTTAAATTTTAGTTAATCTCCACAACTCATTTTTACTCATTATAAATTCCCTTTATCAAACAATTGGCTCATTTTTTTGATTCTCATTATGATGTCAAATTTATAATGAAAAATTATAATGAGTTGAAATGAGTGGTGGAGATTTAATTAAAGTTTAAAATGTGTGATAATTATTAAGTATTTATCAAATCAACAATTAAATCAATAATAAATAAATTTATAATGAAAAGAAATAATAAGCTTCAAACAATCTCTTAGCTTTCTGCTTGGCAGTATTTATTTGGCAGTATTTATTTACCAGAAAAAGTGGTATGAACCTTTGGGATTTTTTATGTTTGGCAGATTTTTCCAAGTTTTCAGTTGGGGGGAGAAACTTGAGACTAATCAAACCATTTGCGGCCCCTGCTTTGTCTTTTCTTCAAACTATTTACAGAAGCACGACTGCAACCCAGCTAATAATAACACACAGCATCGCCTATACCTTTCTGACACGTACGTGTTGGGCTCCCCAAGTCGTACTCAACAAAAATCATCTCTTACCACCCACTCCACCGGCCCCTGTCTTTTTCCTTAAATGCGTCCCCGATAAATACCATCAATAATAGACTTGGACCAACATTGTGGAGCGAGTGTGAACTACACTATTCTAGCCCTAAAACAAACGATAAAATAGAGCGACACAGAGGGGTTGGATTTTTGACTTCATACACCACCGTAACGGATCTCAATAGTCAATAAGAATTTTTACAGAGGATCACCTCAGAGGTGCAACTGCATCCCTACTCAATTCTTAGCTATAAGTGCCTCATAGAGCTAACTGAAACCTAACAACCCATAATATATTAAGGAAGAAGAAGAAGGATTTAGAGAGACATGAATAGAGAACAAAAGGCTTATTATATTACTAAGTGAATTCTAGGAATACTTATTGCCTTTCAAGGTTATAAACGCACTCCTTATATAGGCAAAGGAGTAGGAGTACCAATAAAGAAAGTGACTTCACTGCTGCGTCACAGACTCAATAATTTTACAAGGTGACTGACATATGGTCTACACACTTTTACATGTGGTAAGGAAATACATAAATGGTGAAAATATCACGGCCGACAAACAACATGACTCACAGTGTGACTCATAAAGCACGCGGACTACTTTACATAAAGATAATAAAGGAGACTCGTGACATATGTTTAGATTCTCTACGGGTTAAGATTTTGTGATTACGGCGTCCCAAGGTTAGCTTCTAGGCTAGGGACGTCTTGTTCATCTGGATCTAAAGGGCATTCAAAGCATTTCCACTATAGTTGGTTTTCTTGTTTCAAATGTTCCTTCCAAATCTGATTTTCTAAGTTTTCTAAGGGATCAAGATCAACTTCATTTGGATCTTGAGAATCTTGAAAAACACTGCTGATCCAGTCTGGTAATTTATCTTGACTTGGCTTGGAAGAGCTGGGTCCATCTTCTTTTGAGAAAGATGAGAAGGGTTGTGGAAAGAGTTTCTTTCCAGCTTTTTTTCCTTCTAATGTCCATTGTAGATACTTGCTTGTGACACCTAGGCTTTGAGACGGTATGCCTAAGCTCAGCTAATTCTAAGGAATATTTTCATCAAGATCAGTAGGAATTTTTGATTCCTAGCAAGGATTTCTTATTTTAGTTGTTCCTGAAGCTTTGTCAAATTTGCTCTTGCGAATGTCAATGTCCCGTTGAATTTGTGTGCGATATTCACCTGATAAAAATTCCTAAAAAACATCATCTTCAATCGTGGGCCATATTTCAGGCGGGATAGTTTGGTTAATTTCTGCCATTTTTCTTTGGACTTCTCTAAACTCTTTTGGGTACGCTTTCCAATTCTTATGAAGGCCCAATGGAAAGAGGGAATATTCTTTGATATGAGAGAAATGGTAATAAGCATTCAATTCTATGAAATAACCTTGTCTTTAAAAGATAAGAATGACATGCAGATTTTTCACAGAAGTTTTGAGGTCTTTGTGCTTGAGACAATAAGCTTCAAACATCTTGAGCCAGTGATCAAGGGGATAAAACCATTCAAAGAAGGTTTTAGCATAATATCTTATGTAGTAAAGACATTGGAACAGATTTGAGATATCTGAGAGAGCTAACCATCTTAAAAACAAGGAAACTCATTCCAATCTGGTGTAGCTCTAGGAGATACCATAAAAAACATAGTATCCTTGCAGAATATGAAATTTTCTGAAATTTCACGAAAAATATTGTCCTTGAACTGATTGAATCGAAATAATGTTAAGAAATGATAATCTAGGTGAAAACCTAATCCACCAATAACATTAATTATGTGATCTTGTATCAAAATGGACTGATATTTGAACAATAATCTTTTGCTCTGGCCTTTATGGTTTTAACTTGCATCAGTTATTGAAGGTCTGGAGAAGAAGCAGTGACGAAGTTAGTGGGTTGCATCATGCAAATGACAGGAATTTGAATAGTCTGAGAAGGAAAAAGCTTTGGCCTGGAGAGTAAATCTGGGAGAATATTGTGTTTCCCTTTGATGTGTTTAACTTCAAATATCATTCTGCCCATTTGACTAATTGAGAATTTGGGATCTGCTTCCTTTTAAAGTCAAGCATCATTGGAAAAAAAAGACATATCCATTTCGATAAGAAACTTGTGTCCAATGAAATGAAACTGAAATTTTTCAATTCCTCTTTTGACAGCAAGAATCTCCTTGAAAGTTGAGTGATAATGTTTTTCTGCATTGGAAGATGATCCACTTTTGTAACCACAAAATCTACGCTTTACATCTTTTTCTTCCAGCAAGACAGCAGCCCAAAAACAATTACTTGTGTCTGTTTGAAGTATCCTTTTGCCATCTGTCGGTATCTGCACTGAGGGAACCTTTGCTTTGATGGACTGAATGGCCTTTGTTTGGGCTGAAGACCATGGAGGAGGATTCTTCTTCAGCATGTCTTGGAGTGGACAGATCATTGGGGCTAAATGATCCACAAATTCAGCTACGTAATTGACAATACCGAGAAACTTTTGGATCTCAGTTTTGGAAAGATTTTCATCTAGGAATTTGAGAAGTTCTTATCCAACATGAAGTTGCAGAGAATATTAACCATCTTTAATATGCATTCCAAGAAAATCAACTTCATTTACCCTAATCACCATCTTATTTTGAGAAAGCATGATACCATAATCTTTGACAATATTAGTAAACTGGGATAATAACTGATCATGAGATATTTCATCTTTAGAGAATAGCCGAATGTCATCAATGTAGACCAAAGCATTTGAGAGAAGATGATCAAAGATCCTTGTCATAGCCTTTTGAAACAGAGAGGGTGCCGTTTTAAGACCAGAAGGCGTAATGGTCCATTAGTAATAGTGATTTGGAATGCAGAAAGCTGTCTTATATCTTTCTTTTGGGATAATGCCCAATTGTCAGAATCCTGCCTTAAGATCAAATTTTGAGAGGATTTTGGCTCTGGATAAGTTGGCAAACATAGCCTTTCTGTCTGGAAGAGGGAACTTTTTATCAGCAATGAAGGCATTTAAAGATTTATAGTCAATGAGTAGCCGAAGTTTTCCTCTGACTTGTTCACTTCTCCTGTTGACATAAAAGGCTTGACATGCCCATGGAGAAGTTGTAGGTTTAATTAGTCCTTCCTATTGTAACTGGGCAAGTTTTTTGGTAGCCAGTTAAAGGTGTTCTGGAATCATTTCATTATGGCTAGCTTTTGTGGGATTAATGTCTTCATTTTTCTTGAAAGGAAGAGAAATGAAGAAGTCTGGGTTTTTTCATAGAGGATTAGTGCATTTAGTAAGGAAATCTGTTTGAGATTCTACACAACAATCTCGAGTAAGGGTTTCAGTGATATTTTGGTAAGGTAATAGAGAGAAATGAACTCTTGGTTGGAGGTATGGCACATAATAGGACTTGAATCTTAAACTGTCAGGTAGGGGAATAACTCGTTTTTACCAAAGTTGTCGAATGAGATCAAACCGAATCACAATATCTTTTCCTGGAGAAGAAGATCCAATGAACATGTGATAAACGCTTAATTCTGGAAAGATTTGAAGCTTTACAGGCTTGCTGATGAGATTAGTGGTAAAATAATCACTTGCAGATTGAAAAACTTCTTGGTGTGATTTCCACATATCTGGTGGGAGAATGGCTGGATTGAGAATAGAACTAGCTGCTCCTGTATCAAACAATCCAATCAAGATGATTGGCTTCTCATATTTTCCTGGAATAAGCTGCACTTTAATCATCGAGATAGATAAAGGAAGAGAAATATTAACAACTTGAATTCTATTGCACTCTGAGATGTTATCTGAATCTTCATCTGAGTAATCTGAAAAATCAAATCAATGGTAAAAATTGTTTCTGGAGACTGTTCATCTTGTTTAGAGAAAATAGATTCAAGATCTTCTTGATCATCAGGGTTAATTTTGGTAGCAACAAAGATTTGTTGAAGGATTTTATCCTTCTTTTTGTTAGGACAATTTTTTACAAAATGGCCCCTTTTGCCACAGATGAAGCACCGATTTCCTTTTTTCTTTGAGAATTTTCTCCTAAAAAACTTTATTCTTTTCTTCTTGAAGAAATGTTTATCAAACTTCTGTAGCTTAGATTTGAATCTTCTCTTGTGAAATTTCTTTTTTAAGGAACAATCACAATCCTTCATAGTATGTTTGCACTTGATCTGCAAAGTTGGATTTGTGTAGGCATTCTTTAGTTTAGTGCCCGTTGTGCTGATATCTCTGAGAAATTCCATCTGAATACACAACTTCTTCAATGTTTTCATTATCCATCCTTGTAGTTCACGAAAAGATGTTTGCTGCAGAGTCTGTCCTTGAAGTTCAAGGGTACGATCAGATGGGTCTCATAACATTATTTTTTTTCTTTTAAATTTTATTTTCTTTTAACTATTTTCTCTTTTTTACGTTATTTTTCCTTAGATTTCCTTCATCGTGTTCCGTGTAGGGTCTCAAAATATACCTTCACCTCTACCTTTTCCATTATTATTTTTTATTATTTTTAAATTTCATTCCATCAATCTCCTCTTTTTTACTTTTCCATCTCTTTTTTCTTTACACAAATTTTCAATTAAAATAACAATCTTCTATTTATCTATTTCTTCCAAATCACCACAAAACTATATATTTCCCATTGGAGATGCTCTTACATCCTTCAGTTAGTAATGTCAAGACCCATGTAGTGACTAATACCCTTAATCCCCTTATAATGTCAGAATAATAACAATAATAATAATAGAGCAATTCTAGAGAGACATTTAAAATTAACATTAATAGGTGATATTCTCATGTGACACATTCATTAGGTAATGATCACAGAGCTATTTTTTCATTATCCAATACAAGTGTGTCACTTATTCATATCTCATTCTCATATCTCCTTATAATTTTTGATATTAATATATAATTCAATTTTATCACAGTAATTAAATACTCATAGTTCAAGGGAGGTTACGAATTCTAACTACACGTCTCCGTTGCTAAATTCCCCCCCCCCCAATCCTCTAACCCCCTGTACATATAATAATATCCACTTCACTTGTTTTATATATGTATGTAACGTTAATTGGCACAATCATTAAGTGTGTCAATCATTTGAAGGAGAATGAATAATTGAATTTAATTACGGGAAATATTTACACAAGCATTGACAAATTCTATTATTGTCTGTCTGTCACATTGTACACAAACACGTCATGTTCAAATTCTTCACCCAAATGACATGGTCTTTAGCCCTTTTTTCCCCGGGGGGGGGGCTGGGGGGGGGAGAAACTTTAGCCAAATATTGTTAATTAATATAAAAATTAAGAATATTCAACATGACAATCACTAATAATAAATTCAATTCCTCTGTAATAATAAAAATGATACCTAGAAACCAAACCTATGCATTGAACGAAGACGTGTTATTAGCACGACGGATTCCTTATCCATTCGGCATGCGCAGATGCCTCCTCCTGGTCCTGAAGATTAATCAATTGACAAGTAATTAATCAACTTTTTTGCTAAGACTCTGTTTGGCAATTTTAAGTACTACTTGGATTTGGCTATAATAATTAATATGATATTTCAAATTTATGCCACGTTTTGTCTTGTGGAACTACATAAGTATTGACAGGGAACTAATTAAAGATGAAAAGGCATAAGACTAGTATCATTAGCATGTTGGTAATATTTTACAATTTTACAATTCCACCTAATAAATTCGAGGCATAATTATAATTTATATCTTATTGACGAATAGACATTAATTTGTCATATATTATTATCATATCACATGCCAGCCAACTTATTACTAGAATCAAAACACCAGAGGTAGTGACAATTTTCTTTGTCTGTTTGTTGATTAACTTCTCTCATCCTTTTTCTCTCTCGCGTCTTATCTTGTTTTTATGATGTAATGTGCATTTAATTAGAGATAAAAAGGTTATAACACGAAGGAGAATAAGATTCAAAGAGGAAAACAAGAAGAATGATAGACAGTTGTCAACTCCATCTGAATAGTCTTCTACATTTAGACAATCTTCTCCATAATCTACATATCATTATCGCATTATCTAGATATAGTCCGAGACATATGATGAAACAAAGATCAATTTACATTATTTATTCTTTTTATTATTATAAACAAAGTCTAGTTGATTTGACATTCTTGTTATTGTAATTGCAATTAAAAATGAGACAGATTGGAGATGCTCTAACGCTATAAAATATAGGAAAATTCTAATTAGACAAAAAGAGAGACAAAAAAGAAATAAAATTGACATATGAGTTATGTGATAATTGTTGATGTAAAAGTGATGTAATGTGTTAAAAAATAGGATTGTCTCATGTGTTGATCTTATTAGATTTTTTATATGTGTATTTGTTCATATAGCATAACTCTAAAATATAAGAGTCCGTCGGTTTTATGGCGATCCCCCCCCCATACAAGTCGTTGGAATTTTTCGATAGAAAATGAGAATGTTAAAAATGACAACCGACGCAAGGGGCCCACTTGTAACAAGAATTGAGAGATTGGACAGTAACTTATTCGGCTATACCACAAATTTAAGAATAATTTGCCGGCCAATTGTATGACTAATGACCACTACTATTATCATTAACATATGAGTAATGTTATCTTCAAAAAAAAAAAAAATATATATATATATAAGAGTAATGTTACGTATCTACACTGAAAATCGATTTCTAATTTAATTGACATCGATCACTATATTAGATGATTATTAGATATGTATACATACATAAGTGTCTTTATTTATTCAATAGTCATAAGGAAATTATAATTAGATTGAAAACAAGTATCTAATATAAATAAATAGCATTATTTTTAATTAAAATATAGGGGAGAATTTAAAAAATGAAGAAAAATAAATATATATTTACAAATGTCATATATAATAACAACAATAACAACAACAATTAAGTGAGAAAATAATAAGA